>JAEOAD010001893.1:1152500-1242500 GCA_036365145.1 Orientallactaga sibirica | reverse complement strand
GGGGGGGGCAAAGATTTGGCTTATCTGAGGCTAGACAGAACTGGAGTGGGCAATGGGGGGGGGTTGCTTCTCCAGTGACCAGATAGCACGAAGGATGATAAAGGCCCAGTAACCGGCTTGGGAAGAGGGGACAGGGAGGGCAGGACAAACAAGACGGGCTGGGGCTGGTTTGCCAACACTGTTATTTCTTTGACCATTTCCCACCCCTACCTCACTCCTCCAGGACTATTGGTACAGCCTTTGGTGCCACCTCCCAAAGGGCAGGGGAAACAGAAGAGCCATTTAAGGGCGGCTAGTGGTGGCTTTTGGCCATTGCTTCAAGGAACTGAGAGGGATCGAGGCCAGTCTATGGAGTAATAGCACGGTGAGCAACTGGTCCTGCCTTGCCTGGGGCATTCCCAGTTTTTTTTTTTTTTTGTACTGAAAATGATCCTGGGAAACCCCCATAGGCCTGAACACCAGAAGATGGCTTGCCAGGGACTGTCCAGGTTTTAGAACTGAACATCCCTCATGCAGGGAATCCCCTTTGTCCTGGGCAACAGAGGCAAGGTGGTCATTTTGGGGAAGTAAATGTAAGGTGGGCTACAAACAGCTGCTTTCCCTGACCCTTAGCCCTTCCTGCACTTGCAGGAGAGCGGGCTGCTCACATTTATTTGCAGTGACCTCTAAAATTTATTTATTTGAAAGAGAGAGAGGCAGATGAGAGAGAGAGAGAATGGGCATGTCAGAGCCTCTAGCCACTGCAAATGAACTGCAAAAGAGCCACCTTGTACATCTGGCTTTATATGGGTACTGGGGAATCAAACTTGGGTCCTTTGGCTTTGCAGGCAAGTGCCTCAACCATTAAGCCATCTCTCCAGTTCCTGCTCACATTTTCTTTTTGTTTTTTAACAGTTTATTTTTATTTATTTTTTTGAGAGAGATACAGAAATAAGCACATAGACAGAGAGAGAGAGAGAGAGAAATGGGTGCACCAGGGCCTCCAGCCACTGCAAACGAACTCCAGATGTGTGCGCCCCTTGTGCATCTGGCTTACATAGGTCCTGAGGAATTGAACCTGGATCCTTTGGCTTTGCAGGCAAGCGCTTTAACCACTAAGCCATCTCTCCAGCCCCCTGCTCACATTTTCTATGGAGTGACCAGTCTGGACATGGTTCCCTTTCTGTGGAGGGCCTCTGTGCTTTGCAAGGTTGAGAATGGTCGAGATTCCCAGTTAGCACCGCCAGCCTTCTGGCCTCTTAGCGCTTTCCGAGAGACACTTTCGGCTGGGGCTTTGCGCAGGCCATTGCTGGCTTGCTTGTGAGCAAGCACATACCACAGAGCTATGAGATCAACAACTGCTCAAAATCTAAAGTCAGAGCACCCCCACACACACACACCATGCACCCTACAAACAGGGTGGCCCTCAGTGAGGAGGAAGTCTGAGACCCTGGCCCTGTTCCCAAAGCTCATGAGGAGACAGGAGCAAGGCCTGTAGGGAGAAGTGTTAGCTGGTGGGCCTGAGTGACCAGAGAGAGACAAATAGCATTCAGAGAAGCTCTTCAGACAATCGCCCGTACATGGAAAGTGTCTCAGAAGCTGCCAGTGCAGCTGGGTGAATAAAGTCTGTTTCCAAAGCTGTAATCTTTTTTTTTTTTTTTTTTTTTTGGTTTTTCAAGGTAAGGTCTCTCTGTAGCCCAGCCTAACCTGGAATTTATGATGTAGTCTCTCAGGGTGGCCTCGAACTCACGGCGATCCTCCTACCTCTGCCTCCTGAGTGCTGGGATTAAAGGTGTGCACCACCACGCCCGGTTTGCCTCTTCACATTGATCTCTCTTCTCACAGGCCTGTTCCCTGTTTGGTCACCTCTGAGTCACCAATGCCTCCCAGGTAGTGTGCTCAGCAGATGTCTGGAAGGTTAACATGTCGTTGCAGATGCGACCCTCCCCCAGCGGTGACCATGAAGTTCCAGACAGGGGGGTGCTAAAGGAGTAGGGCCAGTAACAGGAACACAGAGAGGGGCCCCAGGGCCAGTCTGGGTTTCCAAGGAGGGTTGGGGGATGACAGCCACAGTGCTTTGAGGGAGGTGGGAGACTCCTGTGTATGTCTAGCCTGGCCTTCCCTACTTCCCTCCTGGTCCAGATTCAGCCACCAGGCCAAACTGTGAACAAATGGTACTGATGGTCCAGGGCCCGGAGACGGAATCCCCCCAGACAGGCTGGCCAAAGGGCCTGTCCACCAACATGCGAGGCTGGCTGGGGGGAAGGGGAGGGGGAGGGGCAGGCTAGGACAGGTCCAGCTCTAGGGGAGCGGGTCTAAGGCAGGGGATCCAAGCCTGCCTGGCCTTTGAAGGGCTGGCCTTCCTGAGGAGGCCACTTTAATCACCCCCAATTAAACCATCCCCGGAAGCTTTAACAGCCCTATAGGTCTTTTAAGGACCACCCTTTTGTTAAGCAGCCAAGCTGTTATGCAAAAAGAGAGTTGGCCAGGGCCTCTTACCACTCTCCCTGGCTCCCAAGGCCAGCGGGCCTCCAGTTCCACAAGCCCCTTCAGATGCTGCTGGTTTGGGAATCAAAGGCCTGGGGGGGGGGGGCCTGCTTTGATCTGGGGCAACCAAGTCACTCCCTAACTCCCCAGCTCTAGCCCCCCCCCTTCCCAAGGGTTTGGGCCTTAGAGGCATGTACTCCCCCTCTTTCCAGTTTGTTTATTTGTTTATTTATTTGAGAACGACAGAGAGAGACAGAGAGAGAAAGAAAGAGGCAGATAGAGAATGGACACACCAGGACCTCCAGCCACTGCAAACGAACTCCAGATGCCTTGTGCATCTGGCTTACGTGGGTCCCAGGGAATCGAGCCTCGAACCAGGGTCCTTTGGCTTCACAGGCAAGCACTTAACTGCTAAGCCATCTCTCCAGCCCTTTATTATTATTATTATTATTATGGGGGGGTTTCAAGGTAGGGTCTCACTCTGGTCCAGGCTGACCTGGAATTCACTATGTAGTCTCAGGGTGGCCTCGAACTCACAGCAATCCTCCTACCTCTGCCTCCCGAGTGCTGGGATTAAAGATGTACGCCACCACACCCGGTTTATTTTTATTTTTTTGTTCATTTATTTATTTATTTATTTGAGAGCGACAGAGAGAGAGAGAGAGAGAGAGAGAGGCAGATCCCTCTTTCCAGTTTGAATCTCTTGTGGTCCAGGGAGGTGGTCCCTGCTCTGTATTTCCAGAAACAACCCTGGGATGGTTGGGAAAAGAACTCCCTCTGTTCTTCTTGGCCCTTGGGGCCTGCAGGGCCTGGTTCTATCATACCAGCCTGTTCTAGGGTCTTCGAGGCACTGTGACCCAGTGGTAGTCCTCAGATGGGCTTCATTTGGAAGTCCGCCAGAAACCAGAGTTTGCTGTCTGACATCTCCTAGGTAAACCAAACCCTTCCTCACCTCAGAGCACGAGGCCTCATGGATATAGTTTTAGCTGAGATGAATTGTGAGCAGTACTCCCCTCTGCTAGAGGGATGGCTTAGCGGTTAAGGCACTTGCCTGCAAAGCCAAAGGACCCAGGTTCGATTCCCCAGGACCCACGTTAGCCAGATGCACAAGGGGGCGCACGCATCTGGAGTTCGTTTGCAGTGGCTAGAGGCCCTGGCGTGCCTTAATTTAAAAATATTTTTTTAAATTTATTTATGAGAGAGAGAGAGAGGCAGAGAAAGAAGGGGGAGAGAGAATGAGTGCACCAGGGCCTCCAGCCATTGCAAAAGAACTCCAGATGCACATGCCACCTTGTGCATCTGGCTTATGTGGGTCCTGGGGATTGAAACTAGGGCCTTTGGTTTTGCAAGCAAGCGCCTTAATCACTAAGCTGTCTCTCCAGCCCTCCCCTGTGCTTTCTGAGCTTTCTATACCACATGCATATTTTAAAATATTTTTATTTATTTATTTATTCATTTAAGACAGAGAGAGGGAGAGGGAGAATGGGTGCGCCAGGGCCTCTAGCCACTGCAAACAAACTCCAGACTCATGCGCCCTCTTGTGCATCTGGCTTATGTGGGACCTGGAGAATCGAACCAGGGTCCTCAGGCTTCGCAGGCATGTGCCTTAACCGCTAAGCCATCTCTCCAGCCCCACATGCATATTTTAGAATGACAGCAAAGCTCTATCTATAAGTTGTAGCTGCTGGAAGGCGCCCAAATGGCAGGCTTCCATTTGGTCACTTGGTTGACATCAAAACCCTTTCCATCCATTTTGTTCCAGGACAGCCTAAGGAATAGTGATCAAAACTCTCCATTGCACAGAGAAAACAGGAGCCCGGGAAGCCTCACTGGACTGGTCTGCAGATCACCGAGCACCCACTATGCCCTGGTTTCAGGCTTAGTGCTAACCCACTCGGACCCCCGCCGAGCTAAGACCTCTATTTTCTTTTCTTTTTTTTTTGGTTTTGGGAGGTAAGGTCTCACTCTGGTCCAGGCTGACCTGGAATTCACTATGTAGTCTCAGGGTGGTCTCAAACTCTCGGCGATCCTCCTACCTCTGCCTCCCGAATGCTGGGATTAAAGGTGTGCGCCACCACGCTCGGCTCAAGACCTCTACTTTCTGCTAAGTTCCTTGAAAACCAAACAACGGGCGCCCTTGAGACAGAGGTCTCCAATGGCACCTTTGGGACAGACAGACTGGCTCTCGACCAAGGGACGCCAAAAGGGGATGATTTGGGAGTAAATTCTGGAAGTTTTTGTGTCTTAAACCTGTAGTCCCATCACAGGCCAGTCTTGAGCAGCTGGGTATAAGATCCATGGGGCTGTTCTATAGTAACCTCTAGAGTGAGTGTGTGAGTGTGTGTGTGTGTGTGTGCTGGGGGGTCGGTTATAGACCCACAAGGGGCTGTGGCATGGTCACATGAAAGGCAAGCTTGGTGGTAGAGCACTGGAAAACATAGTTGACAAGGTTGTTTCATAAAGGGGACCTTCAAGATCATAGGTTCTGGGGGTGTTTATCGTCTCCAGTCCCTATCACAACTAGCCAGCCTCGCCATATTCAACGACTGGTGTGACTGACTGACACTCCAAGAAAGTTTCATTACTGGCGTTGGGGCTGCAGCTCAGTCGGTAGAGTGCTTATCTAGCATGCACGAAGCCCTGGATTTGATCCCCAACACTGTATAAAACTGCGCATGCTGGGACACACTTTATTTTATTTTATTTATTTGAGAGAGAGAGAGAAAGAGGCAGACAGAGAGAAAGAATGGGTGTACCAGGGCCTTTTAGCCACTGCAAACGAACTCCAGATGCATGTCCCCCTTGTGTATCTGGCTTACGTGGGTCCTGGGGAATTGAACCGGGGTCCTTAGGCTTTGCAGGCAAATGCCTTAGCCACTAAGCCATTTCACCAGCTCTTTTTTTGTTGTTGTTGTTTTGTTTAGTTTTTAAAAAATTTTTTTGAGATAGGGTCTCGCTGTAGCCCAGGCTGACCTGGAATTCACTATGTAGTCTCAGGCTGGCCTTGAACTCAGTGATCCTCCTACCTCTGCCTCCTGAGACCTTGGACTGAAGGCGTGTGCCACCATACCTAGCACTCTTTTTTGTCTTTTGAGACAAGGTCTCCTGTATCCCAGACTGGCCTTGAACTCTTGATTTTCCTGCTTCCACCTTCCAAGTGCTGGGATTATAAGTGAATGCCACCACATTCAGACTTTATTTTTTTCTTTACTTATTTTGGGCTGGAGAGATGGCTTAGCAGTTAAGGCATTTGCCCGTAAAGCCTGAGGACCTAGATTTGATCCCCCAGTACCCACATAAGCCAGATGCACAAAGTGGTGCATGCATCTAGAGTTCATTTATAGTGTCTGGAGGCCCTGGTATGCCCACATTCTCTTTCTTTCTCTCTCTCTCAAATAAATCAATAAAATAAATTTTAAATTTTTTTATTTGGGCTGGAGAGATGGCTCTGTGGTTAAGGCACTTGCCTGTAAACTTTAAAGGAATCAGGTTCAATTTCCCAGTACCCATGTAAAGCAGCCAGCTGCACAAAGTGGCACATGTGTCTGGAATTCATTTGCAGTGACTAGAGGCCCTGATGCACCTAGTCTCTCTCTCCCTCTATCTTTCTCTCAAATAATAAATAAATAAAAGTAAAATTTTTTTAATTATTTGAGGCAGAGGTAGGAGGATCGCCAAGAAACCCTGAGACTACATAGTTAATTCCAGGTCAGCCTGGACCAGAGTGAGACCCTACCTTGCAAAAAACCAAAAATAAATAAATAAATAAATAAATAAATAAAATTTTTTATTTATTTGAAAGCAGAGAGAAAGAGAGAAGGCACTCCAGGGCCTCTTGCCACTTGCAAACGAACTCCAGATACATGCGCCACTTTGTGCATCTGGCTTTATATGAGTACTGGGGAATCGAACCTGCACGGTCAGGATTTATAAGCAAGTGCCTTCAACCGCTGAGTCATCTCTCCAGCCCCCTCCCGTATGCATTCCAAGCCCCCAACCATGTGAAAAGCCTGCTAGCTTTTGCTGCGCAGAGGCAGCTCGTGGGCGACTCTTTGGCTGCAGTTTGCTGGCCCTGGAATGACGCAGCAGTTTAGAGGTTAGCCATCAGTCTTGGATTTGAGAGCTAGTTACTTCATGAGCCAATGGTGCGGTTTGGAGCATGTTGTTGAACCTCTCTGAGCCTCCATTTCCTCTCTCTGTTACACGGGGGCAGTGGCATTTGTTGCTCAGGGATCATTAGGGATAAACTGTGCAGAGGTGCCAGCTCGCTACCATGTACAGCAGGTACGTGCCAAAGGTGAGTCACGACCATTGCTGCAGGTGTTCGGAGCTCAGCAGAGGAGACACAGCCTGAAGAGGTCAGGGGTCTCTCTTTTATTTGTTTGTTTATTTATTTGCAACTAGAGAGAAAGGACAGAGGCAGACAGAGAGAGAATGGGCAAGCCAGGCCCTCCAGCCACTGCAAACAAACTCCAGATGCATGTGTCCCTTGTGCATCTGGCTTACGTGGGTCCTGGAGAAGCGAACCGGGATCCTTTGGCTTCGCAGGCAAACGCCTTAACCACTACACCATTTCTCCAGCCCAGAGTTCTCTTCTTGGAGGAGGTTGGGTGAGTTGACATGAGACCTACCAAGATGGAGGGACAGTTTGGAAAGGTCAGACCATGGAAACTGGCTTCCGTCCTGGGGTCTGGCCATTGAAGGTTCCCATTGCATCAGGGCTGAGGGGAAGAGAGTTGGGAAAATGCCATGGCCTCGAGAGAGACTTGGTGGGGTTATTGGTGGTGAGCTGGGACGGGGGCGAGAGTTGTAGGGTTCCCAGGGGAGTGACAAGAGAAGGGTCAGGTGTTTTGGTTTAGTTTCCTGCAGAGACCACCTTAAAACCTTCCCCACTCTGGGCACTGCACTTTAATAATTTGAGAGGGAAGCCTATTGTTAGAATGACCTCCAAGATGTCCTCCTGCCCTATCCTCATGTCCTTGTAGACATGTGCTTTTGTTCCTCTGTACTGGTTAGAGCAGGGGGCGGAGTCTGAACAAAACTGAGCCAATCAGAGTCCTTCCTTGAGAGACTGCGCCTGGCGAGCAGAGGGAACATGAGTAAGTTCTTCTCTGATAAGGCAGCATCAGTGTGAAATGCTGGCCATGGCCACGTAGCTGTGTCCCTTGTCAGGGAATTCATGAAAGACTGAAATCAGCCGGGGCCTTTAATCCCAGCACCAGCAATCGTGGAGGCGGAGGGAGGAGGATCGCTGTGAGTTCGAGGCCACCCTGAGACTACAGAGTGAATTCCAGGTCAGCCTGAGCTAGAGTGAGACCCTACCTCAAAAACCAACACACACACACACACACACACACACACACACACACACACACGAAGAATAAAGTTAATCCCAAAGGAAGGCAGAAAGGAGAATGTGAGTGAAGCTCTCAGAAAACTGTGTACGTGCCTCTCATGGGTTTGGTTTGGCTTTTGTTTTTTCAAGGTAGGTTCTCACTCTAGCCCAGAACTGCCCTCCCCAGTGATGAGGTTAAAGGTGTGCGCCACCATGCCCGGCTTTTAATTTTTAGTTAATTTATTAATTTTGGTTTTTCTTTTTTAATTTTTTAAATATTTTATTTATTTGAGAGAGAGGGAGGGAATGAGAGAGAATGGGCACACCAGTCCCTGGATTTCTTTTTCTTTTAATTTATTTGAGAGAGAGAAAAAGGCAGAGAGAGAGAGAAAAAATGGTCATGCCAGGGCCTCCAGCCACTGCAAACGAACTCCAAATGCATGTGCCCCCTTGTGCATCTGGCTTATGCAGGTCCTGGAGCATTGAACCCGGATCCTTTGGCTTTGCAAGCAAACGCTTTAACCGCTAAGTCATCTCTCCAGCCCTTATTTTGGATTTTCAAGGTAGGGTCTCGCTGTAGCGCCAGCTGACCTTAAATTCACTGTGGAGTCTCAGGCTGGCCTCGAACTCATGGCAATCCTCCTACCTCTACCTCCCAAGTGCTGAAATTAAAGGCATGCACCAATGCATCTGGCTATTTTATTTTAATTAATTTATTTATTTGAGAGAGTGAGTGAGAGGCAGAGAGAAAGAGGGAGATAGAGGGAGAGAATGGGTGTACCAGGGCCTCCAGCCACTATAAACAAACTCCAGATGCATGTGCCACCTTATGTAGCTGGCTTACGTGGGTACTGGGGAATTGAACCTGGGTCCTTTGGCTTTGCAGACAAGCGCCTTAACTGCTAAGCCATCTCTCCAGCCCTTTGCCAACTTCTTGGAGCTTCCACCCCCAGTCTCAATCCAGCCATCCCCCTCTCCTGGAGGCCAGCCTCCCTCATTCCTCACTTCAAAACTCTTTACCTCCTTTCAGGATGAACGTTACCAAACCCTTCTTACCTCAGGGCTTTTGTTAGAGCTTTTTTCTGCTCTCCCAACAGTATTTCCCTCCCTCTGCTTCCTAGATATCATTCCTAGAAAGCCTTCGGGTTCTGGCGTCCCCTTCTGGGATACTTTGTCTTGAGCCCTGAGGTCAGAGTTTGGCCCAAGAGCACACTCTTCCTTCTCTCTGTAGTGTCCAGGAATTCTGAGTCAGGTACATATTTTAATATGTGTCTCGTGACCATCTCTGTCCCTATTCATCATTGTGCCTGTATTGAGGAAATAACACCTGTGCTACTCAGCCCAGGCTCAGGTACAGAGCAGGTGCTCAGAAACACTTGTTGAATGAATGTGTGAGCGACAGAGCCTTGGAGATGACCTAGGACTTATGCAGGGTCCCAGTACTAGTGAGTGGAGAAAGCGCCACGTTGCCCATCTCAGGTCCTAAAGTGGGCATTGTTGACTTCTTTTTGTTTTGTTTTGTTTTCAAGGTAGGGTCTCGCTCTAACACAGGCTGATCTAGAACTTACTCCGTAGTCTCAGGGTGGCCTCGAACTCTTGGTGATCCTCCTACCTCTGCCTCCCAAGTGCTGAGATTAAAGGCATGTGCCACCACGCCTGGCCCAGCTTTTTGTTGTTGTTGTTTTGTTCTTTTTTCGAGGTAGGCTGACCTGGAATTCACTATGTAGTCTCAGGGTGGCCTTGAACTCATAGTGATCAACCAACTTCTGCCTTCCAAGTGCTGGAATTAAAGCTGTGCACCACCACGCCCAGCTCTGGCTTTTTAAAACATTTAACATTTTTATTTATTTATTTGAGAGAGCTAGAGAGAGAGAGAAAGAGGCAGAGAGAGAGAGAGAGAATGGGTACGCCAGGGCCTCCAGCCGCTGCAAATGAACTCCAGACACATGCGCCACCTTGTGCAGCTGGCTTACGTGGGTCCTGGGGAATCGAACCTGGGTCCCTTGGCTTTGCAGGCAAGCGCCTTAACTGCTAAGCCATCTTTCCAGCCCAGCATTGTTAATTTTTGTCTAGTATGGCCACCTGTAAGGGGACTGAGGTTAAAAAAAAATAAAAGGCTGAGAAGCCAGCAGAGAGGGAGAGGGATCGCGTGGAGTCAGGCTAGAGGTGGGGGATTCCTGGACTGCAGTTGGCTGGGCATGAAGCAGGATAGTGGGTGGGAGCAGAGAAGACCTCCTATGAAGCTTGGGCTTAAATATCCAGGCTCGGCACTCAGTTTTGTTTGGATTGTTCCACTTTGGTCCTGTGCTATGCAAGGCAGGAATTCATCTCTTTTTTACTGACCAGGAAATGGCGAGTCAAAGAAGGGAGGTGATTTGCCAGAAGCGTGAAAACCCGCAGTGGCAAAGGTCCACACATCTGCAACTCAAACTCAAGAAATCCATTCTCTAGGAAACCACTCCTAGACCCCACTAGGGGGTAGGGGGATTGGGGGCTGCAACCCAGCCACCCTCCCCACCTAAGGGCCCATCTTTTTGAAATGTCAAAAGCTCTTGCTGGCAGTCTGAAAGCCTCTCAGGCAATGGGCTCAGGCGGGCAGACCCTCTGGGCTGGGGACTGGCGCCTCCCTCCCTGGAGCATTGGCAGCGACAGTTTCCATTAGAAAAGGGGCTTAGGGCCCTGCTGCTGATCCTGCTGGGACCCATCAACGCCCTCACCCGGGGGGTGCCTAGGAAAGAGACTGAGCCCGCTGGGATCTGGGGGAGGAATCATTGGGTGGATATCTTCTGCAGCCCAGCCTTGGATGGTATTTCTCCCACTTGTTTTTGTTTTTTCACATTAATAACACAGAGAGATAGTTAAGAATGAACATCATTGAGCTAGAGATGGTAGCAACACTCACACACACACACTACATACACACTGCACGCACGCACACGCACGCACACACACACACACACACACACACACAATTCCAAGGTTTATAAAGATGAAGTCATGGATTCATAGAATAACGATGCAGGTTCTCATTAAAAAATTTTTTTAAATTTTTATTTATTATAGAGAGTAAGGCAGAGGGAGAGAGAATGGACATGCCAGGATTTCTAGCCATCGCAAACGAACTCCAGACACATGCACCACCTTGTGCATCTGGTTTATGTGGGACCTGGAGAATCAAACCTGGGTCCTTAGACTTCTCAGGCAAGCGCTGTAACCACTAAGCCATCTCTCCAGCCCACAATGCAAGTTCTATTATTCCAACATTTTACAGCTGGGGAGGCTGGGACTTGCCGGATGCTAGTGGCAATAAGGACCAGAGCCGGAGGGTCTTGAGGAGGATGGTCTTGGAAGAGGGGTTGCTCAGAAAGTGTCCCCACTCTCTTTGTCAGGAGAACATCTCTCACATCTCTTTTCTCACACTTGCCCAGAGCTTGCGCCCTCCACGGAGCAAGTGACAGCCCCTCATGAAGGGGATGTGGGCTCAGATAATCTAGCCTAGCCCTGCCTTTGGATTGAACCCAGCCTGCTCTGGGGCTGGGCTTGAAGTAGGAACTGGGGCCGTGGACTGTCCTTTGCAGCAAAACAATGAGTCAGCCCTTGGAGGGGGTGGTCTGGTTGGGGTGCAGCCTCCCCCCCCCCACAGAGGGTCTTGCCTCAGGCTTTTCCCAAATTGGCTCTGCCCATCTCCCAGCTACTCACCTCCTCCTCCCCGCCCCCCCCCCCATCCACCCAGCCCTGGTCATTTGGAGACTGGACCAATTTCCTTTTTCTGTTGTTTGGCTGAGATAGGAAAAGTATTGAAAAATAGAAAGTGCCCTAGACAGGAAAACACTTTGAAAGCTGAAACCTGAAACCCCGCGGCCTGGGCCAACACCCCAGTTGAAGGTAGCTGGCCAGCCAGGATTCCTCCGGGGCCAGTCCTAGGGCGCCTTGTCAGTGGAGGTGAGAACTTGGAGGGTCAGGGGAGTGGTGAGACGCTCAAGGTCATAGAGCTGGGAACAGGGGAGATGAGATCGATCCTGTGGGAAGGTCCCTGGACCTAGTCCCCCCAAGTAAGAAGAGGTTGGGCACACAGACTCAGACTTCTTTTGTTATTATTATTATTTTTTTTTTCTGGTGCCAGAGCTCATGGTGTCATGCATGCCAGGGAAGTAAGTGCGCTATCACAGAACAATACGCCCAACCCTAGACTTTATTTTTTTCTTTCTTTCCTTTTTTTTTTTAAATGCCTTTTGTTTTTATTTTTGTTTTTTGGTTTTTCGAGGTAGGGTTCAACTCTGTTCCAGGCTGACCTGGAATTCACTATGTAGTCTCAGGGTGGCCTCGAACTCGTGGCGATCCTCCTACCTCTGCCTCCCGAGTGCTGGGATTAAAGACGTGCACCACCACGCCCGGCTAAAGTGCCATTATTAAAATGCCATTGATATGCATTTCCTAGGTCCTCAATAGAGCTACATCAGGGTTTGGACCAGTTCTAACTAGTTAGCCAACATGGCTGCTACTCCTGCTAGATCCCGTTGGACCATATTGGGGGTCACAGTCTAGTTCAGTTCTTTGCCCTCTCTGCCTTCACCCACTTCTTTCCAGTCACCTTGCTTAAGAAAAAAAAAAAAAAAAAAAAAAAGCAGAGGAAATTCGCTAGAAGTCATAGAGCAAATTCATTCATTCATTTTCATTCATTTGTGAAAGCCTTACTGGGGTCCCACTGAACCAGACTCCAGAGAGAATGGGGAGGGGAAAGCCCCAGGCTTTTGAGGAGCCAGCTGCATGAACAGATAACTGGGATCCAATAGTGCCCCCACCAAGGGTTATCTGTCTTGTGTCGGGGTGGGGGGCCCTGGGGAGCTTGGCCCAACTTGAGAAAGAGCAGGAGGTTTCTCAGAGAAGGCAGAAAGAGCTGGGTCTTAGTCATTCCTGGGCTACTCAGGAGGCGGAGGCAGGAGATTTACAAGGTGTGTGCCTGGGTAATTTAGTGAGCCCCCACCCCATCCCCCGCCCGTCTCAAAATGAGAAACAAGAGGGCTGAAGACAGAGCTTCAGCAATACAATAGTAGAGTGCTTGCCCAGCATTTATCTGTGATCAAATAAAGCTGAGGAAGGGTACAACAGGGCGCAGGTGACACACTGGGTATTGGGTGCCAGGTAGCGGTCACGTCAGCACCATCTGGCTCATGGCGACTCTAGTCCAGGTCTACAGAACCACTTAGCATTTCAGAGCTCCTCCGGTGGCTCCACCCTGCAGCAGGGCAAAACAACCCTTCCAGGGCCATCTATATTCAAGAAGCTTCCTGGGTTCGTGAGGAAGACAACAGCACAAGGGTCCAAACCGGATGTGGTGGCCCCTGCCTTCAATGCCAGCACTTGGGTTGTAGAAACAGGAAGATCACCTTGAGTTTAAGTCAGCCTGGGCTAGAGCAAGACCCTACCTCAAAAAAACCACCACCACCACCACCACCAACAGCCAAACACCTCTATGGTTTGGGGCTGGAGAGATGGCTTAGCAGTTAAGGCACTTGCCTGCAAAGCCCAAGGATCCCGGTTCGATTCTCCAGAACCCAAGTAAGCCAGATGCACAAGGTGGCGCATGCGTCTGGAATTTGTTTGCAGTGGCTAGAGGCCCTGGCCTGCCCATTCCCCCCACCCTACCTCTTTCTGTCTCTCAAATAAATAAAATTTATAGCCGGGCATGGTGGTGCATGCCTTGAATCCCAGCACTTGGGAGGCAGAGGTAGGAGGATCTCCGTGAGTTCGAGGCCATTCTAAGAATACAGAGTGAATTCCAGGTCAGCCTGGGGTAGAGTGAGACCCTACCTCAAATAAATAAATAAATAAATAAAATATATTAAAAAAACAAAACACACCTCTAGGAGGTGGCACTGAGAGGACGTGGGCGCTACAAGTGTCAGCACGTGTCTGTCCCAATCTAAATACCAGGACTTGAGTTGAAGCCTGAGTCTTTTTCTTTTGCGTGCGTGTGTTTGGGGTGATGTGTGGTGTGCAGATGCACCCCCTGTGCACGCGTGTGTAGAAACTGGAGAACTTCACATCCCCTTCTCCATTGCTCAACCACACATTTCCTTGAAATACGGTTTCCTCCTCAATCCCGAGCTGCTATGGGTCAGAGAGCCCCGGTGATTCTCTAGTTTCTACTCCCTGCTGCCCTCTGCTTTGGCATTACACAACACTTGGGCAGCCATGCCCAGCTTGTTTGTTGTTTGTTTGCTTGTTTTTCTTTTAAAAAATATTTTATCTTCATTTATTTAAGAGAGGCAGAAAGATAGAGAATGGGCATGCCAGGGCGTCCAGCCGCTGCAAATGAACTGCAGATACATGCACCACCTTGTGCATATGGCTGATGTGGGTCCTGGGGAATTGAACTGACGTCCTTTGGCTTTGCAGGCGGCGCCTTAACCGCTAAGCCATCTCTCCAGCCTGTTTTTTTTTTTTTTTTTTTTTTTTTTTGAGGTAGGGTCTCACTCTGGCCTAGGCTGACCTGGATTTCACTATGTAGTTTCAGGGTGGCCTCAAACTCATGGTGAACCTCCTACCTCTGCCTCCTGAGTGCTGGGATTAAAGGAGTGTGCTACCACGCTGGCTTGTTTTGAGGCAGGGTCTCACCTAGCTTAGGCTGACCTGGACTTAGTCCAGGCTGGCCTCAAACTCATGGGTATCCTCCTACCTCAGCTTCCCAAGTGCTAGGATTATAGTCATGAGCTACCATGCCTGGCTTAATGCCCAGCTTTTTTTTTTTTTTTTTTTTGAGGCAAGACCAACAGACTGGCCTTTTTTTTTTTTACCAAATGAGAGAGAGAGAATTGGCACAACAGGGCCACCTCCAGCTACTGCAATCAAACTCCAGACGCGTGCACCATTTTGTGCACATGTGCAACCTTGCGCACTTGCGTCACCTTGTGTGTCCTGCTTACGTGGGACCTGGAGAGTTGAACCTGGATCCTTAGGCTTCACAGGCATGTGCCTTAGCCACTAAGCTGTCTCCCCAGCCCTTTAAAAAATATTATTTATTTATTTATTTGAGAGTGAGAGGGAAAGAGGCAGAGAGAGAGAGAGAATTGGTGGGCCAGGGCCTCCAGCTACTGCAAATGAACTCCAGATGCATGTGCTACCTTGTGCATTTGGCTTACGTGGGTCCTGGGGAATTGAACCTGGGTCCTTTGGCTTTGCAGGCAAGCACCTTGACAGCTAAGCCATCTCTCCAGCCCAGCACTAACTTTTTAATATGTGGAGTCTGGGGATCTGAATTCAGGTACTCCCTCTTTATCCACTGAGTCATCTCCCCAGCACACAGACAAATTCATATATACATATAATTTATGTGTGTGCGCACGTGCATGCCAGGATCTTGCCACTGCAAACAAATGCAAGATGCTTGTGCCACTTTTTGCATCTATGTGAGTGCTAAGGAATCTAACCTGAGCTGGCAGGCTTTGCCAGCAAGTGCCTTTAATCATTTGAGCCATATCCCCAGCCCTGTGAGCTGGGTAGATTTTACTTATTTATTTTAGAGAGGGAGAGAAAGAGAAAGAGAAAGAATGAATTGGTGCACCAGGGTCTCCAGCCACTGCAAACGAACTCCAGGCAAGTGCCTTAACCACAAAGGTATCTCTACAGCCCTTTTAAATATTTTATTTATTTATTTTTAATTTTTTTTATTATTTTATTTATTTTTGGAGAGAGACAGAGAGAGAGACAGACAGAGAGGGAGAGGGAGACAGATAGAGATGGGTGCGCCAGCAGTCTCTCAGCTGCTGAGAACGAAATCCAGATGTGTGCGCCCCCTTGTGGTCAAGTGCAGCATTGCGCCCTTGCATCACTTTGCATCTGGCTAAACATGGGACCTGGAGATTGGAACCGCTGGAGATTGGAACCAGCGTTCTTAGGCTTAGCAGGCAGGCGCCTTAATGGCTAAGCCATCTCTCCAGCCCAAATATTTATTTATTTATTTAATTTGAGAGAGAGAGAGAGAAAAGGTTGGGCACGGCCCTAGAATCCCATACTGGAAAACACGGTCCTGTCACTATAGGCTTAGGAACGTTGGCATTGTTAAGCCTTTAAGACCACAGCCCGGTGTCCAGGCGGGGCAGAGATACCCGTTTCCAGTCATTCCGGATGAGCCCATCACCTCAAGCTATCTGGAACTAGGAGAAGGAGAACTCTTGGAAAGGTGGGGTGCACCCTGCATTCCCAGGAGCCCATGGATGCTTTTCTATTATCTGCTGAGGCCAGGGAGGTAGAGTCAGGCTCCCAATCCAGGGTGGGGAGGAAGGGAGCCCGCGAGGCTATTTCTGACTTGGGGGGCTTCAGTGAGGGCAAGTTCAGGTGAGAGGAAGGAGCAGGAATCCTGGTTGAGAACTGGCATGCAGTTTAGGGATTGGTTTTACCCCCTTGGACTTCCACATTGTCATTTCCCACTGGCACTTCCTAAGGGCTTAACAGAGCTCCCTGGGAAGCTGCAGCTGCCCCAGCTGTGTGTGTTCCATCTTGAGTGTGAGCTCAGATCAGTCTCAGGATGTGGTGGGGTGGCTCTGAAGCTCCCGTGGGGGTGGAGGTGAGGAGGGTGATGGTGGGGGAGGGGTGTTTAGTCAGCAGCCCCTGACCAGTAGTGGCTGGTAGAGGGTAGTGCAGGTCATGAGTAGGACACAATTTCTTCCTTTTTTTTTTTTCTGGCAAGAGCTGCTGGAGGGGAGTTCCCCTTCTCTGTTTGTTTTGATTCTGTTGTTTTCTTAAAGACAGGAAGGAAAGCCATCATCACTTTTTCAGTTCTCTGAACAATAAAGGCAGGCTGAGAGGATGTTCCCTGGGCCAGGCCCACACCTCCTCCTCCCCCAGCCCTCCTCCCATCCTCTCTGTGCCCAGGGAGTGACCCTCCATACCTCAACCTCCCAAGTGCTGGGATTAAAGGCATGCACCACCGTGCCCGGCAAACAAACTCCAGATGCGTGCACCACTTTGTGCAGCTGGCTTTACATGAGGGCTTTGAAGGCAAGTGCCTTAACCACCCAGCCATCTCTCTAACCCTGGCTCAGCTTTTGTTAATTTAATTTTTTTTTTTAAATTTGGGGTGGGGAGAGAAAGAGACAGAGATGGGCATGGGGCCTCTTGCCACTGCAAACGAACTCCAGGCGCATGCACCCCCTTGTGCATCTGGCTTATGTGGGTCCTGGGAAGTTGAACCTGGGTCCTTTGACTTTTCAGGCAAGTGCCTTAACCACTAAGCCATCTCTCCAGCCCTACCTCAGCTTTTTAATTGCTTGTCTGTGGCCTATCTGTCTATAAAAATGAGAGTCATCAGATTAACTTCAGAAGGTTGTTGAGGTTAAAATTAAAACAAATGTATTGCTGGGCGTGGTGGCACACACCTTTAATCCCAGCACTCGGGAGGCAGAGGTAGGAGGATCACCATAAGTTTGAGGCCACCCTGAGACTACGTAGTGAATTCCAGGTCAGCCTGGGCTAGAGTGAGACCCTACCTTGTACAAGATAAAATACAAAGTACAAGATAATATCGGACATGGAGTGGATGTTCCAGAAAGGTCCTTTGCTTCCTTTCCTTGGGGGCATATATCGCTGTTTTATTTTGTTTACTTTTTAAAATTTATTTATTGGTGGTGGGAAAGAGACAGAGAGAGAGAGAGAGAATGGGTGTGCCAGGGCCTCTAGCCACTGCAAATGAACTCCAGATGCATGGGACACCATGTGCATCTGGCTTACATGGGACCTGGGTCCTTAGGCTTCACAGGCAAACGCCTTAACCACTAAGCCATCTCTCCAGCCCGGCATATATTGCTTTTGTGCAGAAGCACAGTCAGGGGACACCATCCTCTGTCCTTGTCCATATAAAGCTTGCAGACCTGCAAATGCTGACCATGCTAGGCTTCTGAAGATAGGTGAGTGAAGCTAGGGGCTGCTTGGTTCCTGGAATTGTCCCTGTTCTGTCAGGGGACAGGCTGAGCTTGTCCCTGAATGTCCTCCGGGCCCTTGGTCCCTCAAGCTCTAACCTTTTCTAGGTTGTACCCTTTCCCGTAGGCCTGCCCTGCCATTTTTTTTTAAACAAATATTTTACTTTTATTTATTTGAGAGAGAACGAGGCAGTAGATTTGGGGGGGGGGCTGGGGGGAGGAGGGAGAGAATGGGCACACCAGGGCCTCCAGCTGCTGCAAAGGAGAACTCCAGATGCATGCGTCACCATATGCACCTGGCTTATGTGGGTACTGGGGAATTGAACCTGTGTCCTTAGGCTTTGCAGGCAAGTGCTTTAATGGGTAAGCCGTCTCTCCAGCCCTTGCCCTACCATCTTGAGGCAAGCCTTTTTCTCCTTCTCTTCCTTTTATTTCTCTTCCTCTTTCTTCTTCTTCCTATGTAGCCCTGACTACCTGGAACTCTATGTAGACCATCCTGGCCTCAAACGTGCTGATCCTTCTGCCTCAGCCTCCAAGTGCTGGGATTACAGGCATGTGTCACTACATGTGGCTGTGGGGCTGCTGCTGTTTGAGGGTGAGGGGATGCTCTGACCAGACAGAAAAGGTGCCTATTGCAAGCCACACTCAGTGGCAGATGATCAAAATTGCCTGACACAATTTGAGCTTGCTACAGCAAGAAAGTCTAACCTATTCCAGTGTTCTCTGCTCCATGAGACAAGCTGTTATATAGGCTTAAACAATATTTTTAAAAAAAGGAAAAAAGAAAAGGTGCCTATTGAGCATTTTGTGCCCCATCTTGCTAAGAAACAAGGCCAAGTAAGAAACAAGGCCAAGTGTTGAAATAAGACTCTTGGGCCCTGAGAACCACAATGACTTAGTCTGCAAATTTATTTATTTGTTCGGAACTGAAATGAAATAAGACATCTTGGGCCCCAGCCACTGCAAACGAGATAGATGCAACTGGACTTCTAAATCCTGGAGAATCTGAGAAACACGTTTAACCGCTAAATGACTACTTCTAAATCCTCTGAGAAAACACGCAAATGACTAAGCAGGTAGGTGCACATTCAGTAACACCTTACAGTGCATCTCATTTGATTTGCTTTTATTTTTAAATATTTATTATTTATTTATTTGAGAGAGAGAGTGGGTGAGCCAGGGCCTCCAGCCCCTGCAAACTCCAGATGCATGCGCCCCCTTGTGCATCTGGCTTATGTGGGTCCTGAAGAATCAAACCAGGATCCTTTGGTTTTGCAGGCAAACGCCTTAACCGCTAAGCCACCTCTCCAGCCCCTGCTTTTATTTTCCTGAAACAGGGTCTCCAACTCCCAGTGTAGCCGAGAAGGACCTTAAACTTCCCATCTTCCCATTTCCACCTCCCGAGTTCTAGGATGGCAGGGCCTGTGTCATTCCATGCCGTGTATTTTCTATGAGGCTCTGGGTATGGAATCCAGGGCTTATTAACAACTTCTACGTACACTGAACATTTTCCACCCTGTGTGGGAGACATCAGTTTATGGAAGATGCTGATAATTAGTGGGCTGTTGGCGCCCAAGGACCCTGGAGTGTCTAAGGCACAGATAGGTCCAGAATAGGATAAGGGTTCCTTAACTCTGCTGGGGCTGACCCAGGGACGCTGAACCGGCAGTCTGAATCCCACATACAAAAGCCCTATAGTGGCTGCTAAGAATGCAACAGTGCAGTGCCTCCCTCCACACCCCCAACACTATCCACTGTCTCTGGCTGCATGCCTAGGCTTCAGTGCCAGCTCTGCCATCAGCCGGCTCCGCTGTGAACGTGCTCCTTGGCTTCTCCGGACCCCAGTGTTAACATCTGTAAAACGGGGCTGATCACACTTGCAAGTCTTCGTGAAAATTAATAGCAGAAAGGAATTCGTGGGACTTGGCACAGGACGTGGTTGGAACAAGTACACAAAGATGCCCCCCCCCAGATTCCTTTCTTCCCGTTGCTACCTAGAGTCCCATGGACCTGTGCTGTCCCCCTTCTGGGGTGAATCTCTGTGTGTTCTCCATCCTTCAGGCTCAGTCCCACCTGGTTACCCGCCCCCCTTCCTGGATTTCACAACCTGTCCCCGCAGGCCCCCTTTGGCACACAGAGTTTAGCCCTCCTGTCTCTCTGCCCCCTGTGGTTGCTGGCCGGGCCCAGCCCCCCATGCCCCATCCCCACCCAGCCAGGACCACAGCACTGGTTTCCAACCACATAAAGGAAAGCACACGGAAAAGCCATAAAGCCGAGGGCTGAGTGGGATGTTTGTCAGAGCAGGACAGATCTGCAGCCAGGGACATGGAGGGAGTGTGCTGCGAGGGGGCGGAAGCAGCTTTTCTGGGGAGACGGGATGAGGATGGCCGAGCTGGCCTAGGCAAAGCAGGAAGGAGGCCCATTAACACTTCAACCCCAGCCGAGCTTCCTCTGGCACCTCGGCCAGGCGCACACAGGCGCATTTGTCCCCTTCTCACTGTGGCACTGTGTTCACAAGCAGCCCCAGGTGGGCGGGTGTTGCCCGGGCACAAATGCCCTTTATGGATGGGCAGTACTTGGAAAAGCGGCCTCTCCTGGGCTGGGACCACCCCTAGAATTCAAAATTCAGGTCTAAACCTGGAGCTGCCTCCCTCCTGGGCACTGCTGGCAGACCTGGGATGTGAGTAGAGGGTGATGGTGGGTGGTTTTGTCCTAGGGACTCTCAACACGAGAGTAATCCCAGGAGAAGGCAGGCCGTTTGGGAAGATTAGAATGCCCCAGGGAGCCAGGGCATGGTGGTGCAATGCCTATAATCTCAGGCAGAGCATCGTGGTGAGTTCGAGGCCACCCTGAGACTACATAGTGAATTCCAGGTTAGCCTGGGCTAGGGCGAGACCCTACCTCAAAAACAACAACAACAAAAAACATATAGTTCATGCCTGTAATTTCAGCTGAGATAAAGCTGGCTATGGTGGCGCACGCCTTTAATCCCAGCACTCGGGAGGCAGAGGTAGGATGGCTGTGAGTTCGAGGCCACCCTGAGACTACATAGTGAATTCCAGGTCAACCGGGGCTAGAGTGAGACTCTACCTTGAAAAACCAAAAAGAAAAAAGAATGTCCCAGTGAGGGGTTCATGCTGAGGATTGTCCCACCACATCATCCTGCCTGCTACCAGTCTCTGGGGCAGAGGTGGAATTTTGTCACACCCAAGGAGTGCCAGAATTCAGGGCTCTATTTGTGAGGCCTAGAAGATGAGGGAAGGAAGGCAGACTCTACTCTTCTCGCTGGGACCAAGTGGACTCTCCGGGGATAAGCTGACCCTGTGGTTCACAGAGCCCTGTTAGCCTGGGCCTTTATTCTCAGAGTGCCTCTGGTGCCCCTAAGGCCAGTGGGGTGACAGAAGTCACACATCCCACAGACAGACCCCACTAAACTTCCTTTCCCCTTCTACTCACATAGAATTTAAGAGACCCACTCTGCCGCCCCCAGGCCTGCCTTTTTTTTTTTTTTTTTTTTTTTTTTTTTTTGAGGTAGGGTTTCACTCTAGCCCAGGTTGACCTGGAATCCACTCTGTAGTCTCAGGGTGGCCTCGAACTCATGGCGATCCTCCTACCTCTACCTCCCAGTGCTGGGATTAAAGATGTACACCATACTTAAGTCTGGCCCGCCTTAGTTTTTTTTGAATGGCCTCCCTCTCCCCCATCTATAGAGATCACAAACACATGCTGGCTGCCTGTCAATGACCCCCTGGAAATGGCCCAAGGACCTGAACCTCTGGGCCAGGGTGGTCCCAACTCAACTGATTGTTGGTGGGGGGGTGAAGTGAGAGTGTGAGGCAGTGTGCGGTATACAGAGCCTGGCTTGCTGCCAATCAGTACTGGCAGGGTGGGAGGGGGCTCACCTGTGTGCAGGTACGCTCTCCTCTGTAGGGGTCACCTTCCTCCTTTCCCACCTGGGGAGACTGAGGCAGGGAGGAGAAAGTCCTGCCTGGTGTCATGAGACAGGGCTGGGTGAGGGTTGCCAGACCCTCAGGAAGTTAGATGAACTCGTATACCCTCTGGAATCCACCCCCCCCCATACCCAATGTGACAAGAGCCCTGACCGCAGCCGCCAATGCTCATTCGAGTTTATCGCTGACACTCTGGCCCTACTAAGGGAAACGGATCAGAGGGTGTGTGACGCTGGCCTTATTCCCAGTCCAGTCCTGCACATCCTGCACAGCAGAGGTCAAGGCTGACAGTCCAGCCACGGACACCCCGTTGGCCCTCCATACCCCCCTCCCCCCATGGACAGAAACACTTCCTCTGTAGCCTCACTTCCTTCATATGCCTCCTCCCACACTCACTGCTCAGAGATCCACGGGACACGTGCACTCTCGCCTCTCACATTGGGGCCCCCAGCAGTGCAAGAAACAGCACTTCTATCGGCCCCCCAAAACGCCCTCCAAACTAGTCCCTTACCCCGACCTACCAGACACAGAGATGTCTTAAGAGTCCTCATTGACACCTCTTCTGGCCTCTGCACATTTACAGGTTCAGACTGTACACCTAGGTACAGAGGCACAATGACATGTCCAGAGTCTTTACCAAGCCCCTAGGAACCACAGCTAGGACCTAGGTGTTTATGATTAATGTATCTGGTTAAGTTTATGGATTAAAAAAAAAATTTAAGGTGTGCACCACCATGCCTGGCTTAGTTATATTTATCTATTTATTTACTTGCAGAGAGAGAGAGAAAGAGAAAGTGGGCACGCCAGGGCCTCTAACCACTGCAAACGAACTCCAGACGCACATACCACCCTGTGCATCTGGCTTACGTGGGTCCTGGGAAATAGAACCTGGGTCCTTTGGCTTTGCAGGCAAGCGCCTTAACCGCCAAGCCATCTCTCAAGCCCTACTTTTAAAAAAAATATATATATTTTTTTGTTTATTTGAGAGAGAGAGAAAGGAAGGGAGGGAAAGAATGGGCACACCAGGACCTCCAGCCACTGCAAACAAATTCCAGATGCATGTGCCACCTTGTGCATCAGGTTTATGTGGATACTGGGGATTTGAACCTGGGTCCTTAGGCTGCAAGGCAAGTGCTTTAACCACTAAGCCATCTTGCCAGCCTCCATGCTCCCCTTTTTTTTTTGAGACAGAATCTCATGTAGTCCAGGTTGTAGCTACAGATGGCTTACAGTTCCTATCTACGTGCTTCCATTTGATAAATTTTGGGATTATAGGAGAATGCCACCATGTCTAGCTGGGTCATGGATTTTGAAAAGTGTGTGTGTGTGTGTGTGTGTGTGTGTGTGTGTATGTCAGAGAGAGAGAGAGAGAGGTCTATAAGCAAAGTGGAGAGGAAGAGCGGGAAGGAAGCGCTCTGTGACTCACTTCCCGCTTAACAATGCCACGTCTCAGTCCCCAGTCAGAAGGAAGGACTCACTTGTCAACACAGTTGGGGCCTGCCCATGGAACAGCCAAGTGAGGTCCTGTCCCCAGGCCTATTACAGCTGGGAAACTGAAGCTGTGGCAGTGTGGCGGGGGTTGAAAGCAGCAAAGCCCTCAGCCTGTGTTCCTACCTCTCACCCATCACACGGCTCCCACTCCTCAGTCTCCCCTTCTTTTTTTTTTTTTTTTTTAATATTTTTTATGTTTATTTGTTTGAGAGAGAGAGAGACAGAAATAGGCGGGGGGGGGGGGAGAGAGGGAGAGAAAGAGAGAGAATGGGCACGCCAGGGCCTCCAGCCACTGGCTGCAAACGAACTCCAGATGCATGCGCCCCCTTGTGCATCTGGCTTATGTGGGTCCTGGGAGTTAAACCTGGGTCCTTTGGCTTTGCAGGCAAGCGCCTTAACCGCTAAGCCATTTCTCCAGCGTTTTGTTTTTTTTTTTTTTTTTTTCAAGGTAGGGTCTCCCTCTAGCTCAGGCTGACCTGGAATTCACTATGTAGTCTCAGGGTGGCCTTGAACTCATGACGATCCTCCTACCTCTGCCTCCTGAGTGCTGGGATTAAAGGCATGTGCCACCATGCCTAGTATTATTTGTTTATTTTTTCCAAACAGACTGGCCTTTTTTTTTTTTTTTTTTTAATGAGAGAAAGCAAGAGAGAAAGAGAGAGAATTGGTGCACCAGAGCCTCCAGCTACGGTAATCGAACTCCAGACGTGTATGCCACCTTGTGCACATGTGCAACCTTGCATGTGCATCACCTTGTGTGTCTGGCTTACATGGGATCTAGGGAGTCGAACATGGGTCCTTTGGCTTTGCAGGTAAGCACCTTAAGTGCTAAGCCATCTCTCCAACCCCTCTACCTTCTTTTCTTGAGACAGAGTCTCTCACCAAACGTGGAGTTCACCAGTTTGGTTAGTGTAGCTAGTCTGCAAGTCCCAGGGATCCTTCTCTCTGCCTCTTCCATGTTGGGATTATAGGTGAACACCAACACACCCAGCTTTATGGGGGTGCTGAGATTAAAACTCATGTCCTCAAGCCGGGCGTGGTGGCGCACGCCTTTAATCCCAGCACTCGGGAGGCAGAGGTAGGAGGATCGCTATGAGTTGGAGGCCACCCTGGGACTACATAGTGAATTCCAGGTCAGCCTGGACCAGAGTGAGACCCCACCTTGCAAAACCAAAAAAAAAAAAAAAAAAAAAAAAATTTTCGTGGGTTATAATATGTACTATTGGGTACCTTAACAACTTTGAATTTAGCAATATTTTTTCATTGTTGGTGCTAATAAAATGATGATGTGGTTTACTATAAGTGGATTTGGAGAAGAACAGAGGAAGCATGAAAACAGTGTAATAAATTTATAGTTATAGTCAGGCCTTATAGGTGGCGCCCGCCTTTAATCCCAGTACTTGGGAGGCAGAGGTAGGAGGATCACCATGAGTTCAAGGCCACCCTGAGACTACATAGTGAATTCCAGGTCAGTCTGGACCAGAGTGAGACCCTACCTCAAAAAAACAAGAACAAAAGCAAAAACAACAACAAAAAAAAACAAAAAAACAACAAAAAAAAAAAAACAAGGGAGGGCTGGAGAGATGGCTTAGCGGTTAAGGCATTTGCCTGCGAAGCCTAAGGATCCCGGTTCGATTCACCAGGTCCCATGTAACCCAGATGCAGAAGGGGGCACATGCGCCTGGAGTTCGTTTGCAGTGGCTGGAGGCCCTGGCGTGCCCATTCTCACTCTCTCTCTTCTCTTTCCCTCTCTCTGTCTCTAATAAATAAAGAAAATAAAATCTTAAAAAAAAAAAAAAAAAACAATGGCTTAGCGGTTAAGGCATTTGCCTATAAAGCCAAAGGATCCTGGTTCGATTCTCCAGGACCCACATAAGCCAGATGCACGAGGGGGCGCATGCATCTGGAGTTCATTTGCAGTGGCTGGAGGCCCTGATGTGCCTATTCTCTCTCTCTTTTTTCTCAAATAAATTACTAAATAAAATATATTTTAAAAAACAACAAAACCCCAAAAACCTCATGTCCTCATGCTTGCATGGCAGTTACCTTACCCACTGAGCCATC
The DNA here is from genome assembly GCA_036365145.1 of Orientallactaga sibirica. Taxonomy (NCBI): domain Eukaryota; kingdom Metazoa; phylum Chordata; class Mammalia; order Rodentia; family Dipodidae; genus Orientallactaga; species Orientallactaga sibirica. Next base: position 1,217,277 of record JAEOAD010001893.1, on the reverse strand, counting down.
TCTCTGCCTCTCTCTCCTTCTCCCTCCCTCCCTCTCTCCTTTCCCTCCTTCCCTCCACACACACATACTACAGCAGCCAATTCTTCTTCAGAGTCTGTAAAAAATCCCCATTAAAAATGATGGAAAAAGCAGGTAATGGGCTCTGGGAAATGCATGCAGGGGGCAGACTCTCCGTGTGGCACAAACTCAAGTGTGTGATCCTAGCCCACAGATAGCATGTCATTATTTGTTAATAAATCACATTCCAACCTCAAGCCAGCTGTCCTTATTATTTTTTTCTCTCTCCCTCTTTCCCTTGTCTGGGCCAGACCCACAAAGTCTAGATGTCTGGCTTGAAATATGGTTGTGATTTTCTGCCTAACCAAAGTCAAAGCTGGATTCCTGTACGAGTTCAGTTTTGCTGAGAGATAAGGACCAGCCCAGACTGGTGTGTGGATGCTTGTAAGGAGTATTTCTAGAGACAGAAGATGGGTGGCCCTTGGAGGGTGAGGACAACACTTTGTCACATGGGGAGCTTTGAGGAGTCCTGTGGGGAGGGGCTGTTAGAGCAGCTGGGGTTGGCGGTCTTCATGCACAGAGTTGGGGCATGAGGCTGGCAGGGTTGCACTTGACTCTGCCCTTGAAGTGAGACCACACGACTAGCTTCGGCCAGTGCAAGGGAGTGCAATGGACACACACTACATGCAGGGAGCAGCAGCAGTAAGAGCCAAGGCGTGGATAATCGTCTGGTCTCTGTGCAGCCGTAAGTGGTGAACAGAGATGTTGATGTCATGGCTCCACCTGTGTCTCTGAATGAGGGAAGCAGAGCTCAGAATCTGTCAGGGGTCAGCAAGGCTCCTGTGGCATGCAGAGATACATTTTTGATGGGTTTTGTTTAATTTTTTAAAAACTGGCCTTGAACTTTTGACAGTTCTTTTTTTATTTATCTGCAAGCAGAGAGAGATAGAAGAGAGGCAGAGAGGGACAGAGAGAGAGAGAGAGAGAGAGAGAGAGCGAATGGGCAGGCCAGGTCCTTTAGCCACTGCAAACAAACTCCAGATGCATGTGCCCCTTGTGCATCTGGCTTACGTGGGTCCTGGAGAATCGAACCGGGATCCTTTGGCTTCGCAGGCAAACACCTTAACCACTAAGCCATTTCTCCAGCCTTTTTTTTTTTTTTTTTTTTTTTTTTTTTTAGTTTAGTTTTTTAAGGTAGCATCTCCTTCTAGCCCAGGCTGACCTGGAATTCACTACGTAGTCTCAGGCTGTGGCCTTGAACTCACAGCAATCCTCCTATCTCCAGACGCATGCACCACCTTGTGCATCTGGCTTACCTGGGTCCTGAGAAATCAAACCTGGGTCCTTTGGCTTTGCAGGCAAGTGCCTTAACCGCTAAGCCATCTCTCCAGCTCCATTTGGGCACATCAGGGCCACTTGCACTGCAAACGAACTTCAGATGTATGTGCCACTTTGTGCATCTGGCTTTACCCACGTACTGAGGAGTTGAACCTGGGCCAGCAGGCTTTGCATGCAAATACCTTTAATGGTTGAGCATCCCCCAGCCCCTGTTTTTATTTATTTATTTATTTTATTTCTGGAGAGAGACAGAGAGAGAGACAGACAGAGAGAGAGAGAGAGAGAGAGGGAGAGGAAGACAGATAGAGATGGGCGCACCAGCAGGCTCTCAGCTGCTGTGAATGAAATCTAGATGTGTGCGCCCCCTTGTGGGCAAGTGCAGCATTGCACCCTTGAGTCACTTTGCATCTGGCTAAACGTGGGACCTGGAGATTGGAACGGGTTCTTAGGCTTAGCAGGCAGGTGCCTTAACTGCTAAGCCATCTCTCCAGCCCTGTTTTGATTTTTTTTTAAGATTTATTTTTATTCATTTATTTATTAGAGACACAGAGAGAGAGAGTGAGAATGGGCACACCAAGGCCTCTAGCCACTGCAAACGAACTCCAGATGCATGTGCCATCATGTGCATCTGGTTTACGTGGGACCTGGATAATCGAACCAGGATCCTTTGGCTTTGCAGGCCATTGGACACTCCCAGATTGTCCTACAACTCTGGCACGTCAGCTCGTTTCTCTCTTTTAAAAAACTTAAAAAATATTTTATTAATTATTTATTTATTTGAGAGAGACAGAGAGAGAGAGAGATGGATAAAAAGAAAGAGAATGGACACTCCAGGGCCTCCAGCAACTGAAAACAGACTCCAGATGCATGCACCACCTTGTGCATCTGTCTTACATGGGTCCTGGGAAGTCGAACCTGGGTCCTTTGGCTTTGCAGGCAAGCACCTTAACCGTTAAGCCATCTCTCCAGCCCTTAAATTTATTATTTATTTACTTATTGTTGTTTTTTGAGGTAGGGTTTCACTGTAGCCCAGACTGACCTGGAATTCACTATGTAGTCTCAGGGTGGCCTTGAATTCATGGCGATCCTCCTACCTCTGCTTCCCCAGTGCTGGGATTAAAGGTGTGTGCCACCACGCCTAGCTTTAAATTTATTTTTATTTATTTGAGAGAGAGAGAGAGAGCCACTGCAAAAAAACAAAAAACAAAACAAAAACAACAACAACAAAAAAAAACCTCTAGATGCATGTGCTACTTTGTGCATCTGGCTTTACCTGGGTTCTGGGGAATAGAATCCAGGCTGTCAGGCTTTGCAAGCCAGCGCCTTTAACCACTGAGCTATATCCCCAACCGCTAGTCTCTGGATCACAGAGATATTGGAGGCCTAGCGGATGGATTCCAAACAGTGCAACAATCGACAACAGGAGGGTCAAAATGGAGCCAGAGGACTCAGGTTTGATTCCCCAGGACCCACGTAAGCCAGATGCACGAGGTGATTCAAGCATCTGGAGTTCATTTGCAGGGTCTAGAGACTCTGGCGTGTCCATTCTCTATCTACCCCCGCTCCCTCTCTCTCAAATAAATAAATAAAACTTTAAAAGTTTAAAAAAAGATCATGAAGTCTTAATTAGACATTGAAGGGATAGTTTTAATTTCTTGAAAACGAGCAAAGACTGAAACATTTTTCCAATGAGGGAAGCAGCCACTTTTTTTTCCTGTTTTGGTTTTTTGAGGTAGGGTCTCACTCTGGCTCAGGCTGACCTGGCATTCACTATGTATTCTCAGGGTGGCCTCGAACTCATGGTGATCCTCCTACCTTTGCCTCCCAAGTGCTGAGGTTAAAGGCATGCGCCACCACGCCCGGCTGTTCTCTCTCCTGCCAGAGCTGCAGTGGCTATGGGGTGTATACTGCTGTTACTTCCATAATAGATGAGGAAACCAAGCCTACTGAGGGCACAGAACCCACCCAAGGTTGGGTAGCTAGCAAACACAGGTGGGTACACAGACACAGAGGTGTGGCGGCTTCTACTGGTCTTCTGTCTCGTATTCCCCCAAAGGACTGCCTTACACAGCTCTGCGGATATCAGTGAAAGACGGCAGTCTGCACTTTTCTCCATGGCCAGGGAGAAGTTTCTGAAACCTGCGGCTGATGGTCATGCGTCTGCCTGGGAACCCTCGGTGGCTTCCTGCCACACGCTGGACGTGGTCTGGCAGCTTCGGCTGTAAATCTCCGGCCATACCAGTCATGTCCCCAGGGTTCTTGTCTGTGCCAGTCTGTCATTTTCTGTCGCTCGGATTTCTGTTTCTTGGACTTGAATGCCCCCCTCCTTTTTAAAATTTTTATTTATTTATTTGCAAGCAGAGAGAGAGAGAAGAGAGGCAGACAGAGAGAGAATGGGCACACCAGGGCCTCCAGCCACTGCAAACGAACTCCATATGCATGTGTTCCTTGTGCATCTGGCTTACGTGGGTCCTGGAGAATCCAACCAGGATCCTTTGGCTTCGCAGGCAAACGCCTTAACCTCGAAGCCATCTCTCCAGCCCTAGAATGCCTTTTGATATATTGCCTGTCCGAGACCCATCGTCCCTCCAGAGTTCAGCCTGGAGACTTGGGGAGGGTGTTGAGTTGGGTCTGACCTGGTTGGAATGATGGGATGTGAATAGCTTGCTCCATTGGACATGCAGATGTTTGTTGATATGTGGACCACGTGCACGGTCTGTTCAGTTTCTGGGTACGTGTATATGTATCGGAAGTGTGGGTGAGCGTTGTTTTTCACTGACAGCAGCACACAGACAAGTCTGAAGGCCACACTGTGATTTAGAAGAGTTGCTGTTTCCTGGCTGTGCGATTTGGTCGAATCACTTGAGCACAGGGCAGGTTTTCTGTCTGTAAAATGGGAATTACTCAGTGCCCATTTTATCGGCAAGTATTCAGAGAGAGAGAAAAGCTTGTAAAACATCTGTCCAAGTTCCAGCTTGAGCAGTGCCCTGCGGGGCGCATCTTGCTGTGGGTGGGTCCTGACAGAGGAGGCAGGTGGAGGAGGGGCAGAAGGAGGCCCTTGCTAACTGGCTCTGTGGCTTAGCACACTGGGCTGAGACAAGCCCAGTATTTGAAGAAGAAGAAGAAGAAAAAAAAAAAGTGCAAACTCTTTCTCTGGTCAAGCAAATATTATAAGAAAAGGCTGTCTCCAGGGAACCAATCTCCACAGGATTCCCCCCCTGCACCCCCCCTGCAACCTTGAGGGCCAAAGTCCCCAGCGGCCAGTCTGGAAGCTCCTTTTATGTGACTGTAAAGTAATCCAGGGTTCGGCGGGGTCGAGGTTGGGTGGCTTTGACGCGCAGGGCGGCATCGATGTGGTCAATGATTATCTTTTATTCCTGGCCATAAAGGCAACCGCCCAGCCGGTGGACAATGCCCCTCTAGACAATGCCTGAGGAGGGTGGGCACATATGCGCTTGTCTCTCTCTCTCACACACACACACACACACACACACACACACACACACACACACACGCTCCTGTCTAGCACCAACCTGCCTCCCCTGAGGTCTCTCGGACATCCTTGCAAAGCTTCCCTGTCTCTCCCAGGTGGTCTCTGAGCCAGAAGCTGAGGTTTGTGGGTGGCCATGGGTGAGCCCCAGTGACCTACAAAATACACAAGAGCTCCCTCCACGGGCCTGGATCTTGTGCTGAGTAGATGTGTATAGAGAGAAAAACAGAGAGGGGGCACGCAAGAGATCTTGTTCAAGGGCTAAGTCTCACGGGAAGATGTACCATCAGACAGGTGAAAGTTCCACCCCATCCTTGGGTGGTTCTGCTGAGATCTGGGGACACAGGGTCTTGCCCTGGTACTAAGAGACCATGGGGGGGGGTTGGTGGGATGGCTTAGCGCTTAAGGTGTTTGCCTGCAAAGCCAAAGGACCTCAGTTCAATTCCCCAGGACCCACATAAGCCAGATGCACAAGGTGGCACATGGCGCATGCGTCTGGAGTTCTTTTGCAGTGGTTAGAGGCCCAGGTCGTGCCCATTCTCTCTCTCTCTCTCCCTCCCTCTTTCTCTCTTGCTCACTCAAATAAATAAATAAAATAATAAAAAGAAAGAAAGAAAAGAAAATATTAAAAAAAAAAAAAAAGAAAAACAAAAACAAGACACCATGGTTGAACAAAGAGGACCCAGGTTCTCTGGTGTAGGCAGACTGCAGCCATGCCCCTGAGGGGGTCCCAAGCAGGAATTCAAGGGGACAGGAAGAACCTGGTGCAAAGCTATTCACTAGCCCTGACACACACAGATACACACACACACACACACCCCTCTTCCCCACCCCGAGTGAGCCTTAGCCATCGGGGGTCAGGGTGAGGGCAGAGATGGCCAGATTAATATTCTACCTCTCTGCTGATAAGGCCCAGAACCTTCGTTCCAATGATAGGCTTAGGAGAAACCGCCGAGGACGGCCTGGAGGTCTTGTGCCAGCAGGTCCCCGTCCTGGGGTAGTGGCTGAATGCTGCGGGTGGCTGAGCCTGGGCCTGGGTCCCAGCATTCTGCCTTCAGAGAAGAGGATGGTGGGAGAGGAGCAGGCAGAAAGCTCTGCCAGGCGGGCGGCGTCTGGAGAGAGGGTTATAATTCACTCACTATGGTCATAAGCACTCTCTAGAACCAGAGTGGAGTGACTCAACCTTTGGCTCTGATAAAGATAGGCAAAGCGGGCCCAAGGTGATAACACACGAACCAGAAACTGTCACCAGGAGCTAATTAGGGCACTGGGTGCTGAGCTGGTCACACCTGCTACACCCCACCCAGCATCTTGTGTGGGGGGTGGGGCGGCGGGGGTTCAGGCTTGTCTGCCTTTGCCTCGGTCTTATTGCATTTTTTTTTTGTCACCTCCTTCTTCCAGCCGCCTTCTAACCCCTTATTTCTCGCCACCCTTCCCCACCCCCATGGCTGACATAACAGCATTAAATAAAATCCATTCCAGACTGCAATCTGACCCCACTGGTGTGACGTAAGACAGTGGGAGGAGTCTCAAAGTGGGAGCCAGGAGGCCCTGGTCCAGCTTCAATCCACATGACCTTGAGCCAGTCATATCTTCTGGATTCCAAGTTTCCCCCTGTAGACGCTGTGGGGAGACAATAGCAAGGCTATTCTATCATTGGCAGCTGGGGTCTTTTCTGGGTCTGCTACAAAACAGCAGAGTCTGTGATGTGCAGAAAACACATTTCTGTAGTCACCCAGGAACACCCGGGTGTGTATGACACTTGACAGAATCCCAAAGCCATCTCTCGGGGAGAGAGAGAGGTCACGTGGAGGGTTCCGAGGCACAGTCCGTCCTCAGGGTTCCTGGAATGCTCCCTGTGTCTGCTGCTTGATCTGGGCTACTATTTTTAACTCAGAGCCCATTAAATAAACGCACTACTGCAGCTGGGGCCAGATGGCTCGTCTCCTGCCCCTCCCCTGTGTATCTCCTCTGGCCCTTGCGCCCATGCATACGCTGAAGAGATGGTCTGTGCGTGGCCAGGGGTTGAACCAGGACTCCCAGCATCCCCTGGCACGCTGGGCCCACTTTGTGTAGAGATAGTGCTGGCAAGGCTGAGTTCAGGATGGGTCCCCTTTTCCACCCACAGGGTTCAAATGTAGAACAAAATAGGTGTCAGACATAGGAAACGTGGTGGGTTGGGGAGGGACTGATGCCAAGGTGCAGAGGAGATGGGTGAGTGAGTGAGAGGGAGGCTAGCAGGGAGAACAGAGGACCTGCCATTTGTCCCAAGGTCCACTTGTCAAAGCAACACAGAGTTACCTGTGGGGCCAGTTTGTCCAGCCTAGTGCTGGGCACAAGGTGAATGTGACTCAAGCCAGACCAGTTCCCTGCTGTTAGCAGCCTGTCCCAGGGAGAAAGGTAAAAGTCAGTCCCAGAAGCTGGTGTCACAGCCCCCAAAACAGTCACCACAGGGGGCAGAACAGTTTGAGGAGAAGGAAGGGTCAGGAATGTCCAAAGTGACCCCGGGAAAGTGTCAGAAACACATCCCCCTCGCCTCTTCCTCAGTTTCCTCATGCGAACAATGGGAATAATTAGTGAACTTTCTTCACAAACCTTGCAAGGAGCCAATGAATCAGTAATGTGTAAGGCTCTGGGCATGGGGCCTGCCTGGTGGAAAGTGCTAGGTGCTGACGTGTGGACAGCTGTTGTTACAGGGCCGGTGTGGGTGTAGGTGGGTGGGGCGTTTCTGGCAGAGCAAACAGTGTCAACCTATGGAGCCCGCTGCCCTGGGAGTGGTGAGAAGTCACCCTGCTACATGTGTGCCTCTGGGTGCCCGGGTACGCTGCTCAAGGTGGAGGGCCACTGCATGGAGCTCTGACTCAACCCGTGGGGAGCCAGTCGCCACAAATCTCACTGGAAGGCTAAGGCCCCTGACACCTGCCACTGGGGACGGAAGGAGGCCCCAAATGTGGGGGGCCTTTATGTTCTGATTTCCTTTTTCTTCCTTTTTTTTTTTTTCCTCAGTTTTTTGAGGTAGGGTCTTGCTGTAGCCCAGGCTGACCTGGAATAAGCTCTCTATATAGTCCCAGGCTGGCCTCCAATTCACAATGATCTTCCTACCTTTATTTCCTCAATGCTGAGATTAAAGGCGTGTTCCACCATGCCCAGCAACTTTAGTTTTTGAGGGTTTCTCACTGAATCTGGAGCTCACAGAGTCAGCTAGACCAGCTGGCCAGCCAACCCTAGGGATCAGCCTCCCCACGTGTGCATCACCACACCCAAGTTTTTTTTTTTTTTTTGAGGTAGGGTCTCACTCTAGCTCAGGCAGACCTGGAATTCACTCTGTAGTCTCAGGGTGGCCTTGAACTCACGGCGATCCTCCTACCTCTGCCTCCCGAGTGCTGGGATTAAAGGCATGCGCTACCACACCCGGCTTCCAACTTTTTTTTTTTTTTTTTAAAGATTTTATATTTATTTACTTATTTATTTATTTATTTAGAGACACAGAGAAAGAAAGAGCGAGAATGGGCTCAACAGGGCCTCTAGCCACTGCAAATGAACTCCAAATGCATGCACCGCCTTGTGCATCTGGTTTACGTGGGACCTGGAGAATTGAACTGGGGTCCTTAGGCTTCACAGTCATGCGCCTTAACCACGAAGCCATCTCTCCAGACCAACCACACCCAACTGTTACATGAATGTTGGGGATCTGGATTCAGGTCCTCATGCTTATATGGCAAACACTTTACCCGCTCCCGCTAAGTCATCTCCCAAGCCCCTTGATGATCTAGCTCAGGCTGAGCTGGAATTCACTCTGTAGTCTCAGGGTGGCTTCGAACTCACAGCGATCCTCTTACCTCTGCTTTCTGAGTACTGGCATTAAAGGCATGCGCCACCACGCACCAAGCCCAGCCCTTGATACTCTTTTTTTTTTTTTTTTTTTCCGAGGCAGGGTTTGACTCTAGTCCAGGCTGAGCTGGAATTCACTATGCAGTCTCAGGGTAGCCTCGAACTCACGGTGATCCTCCTACCTCTGCCTCCTGAGTGCTGACAACTTCTATACTTACAGAAAATAAATCATGGTATTTCCCTCTCCTCCCCCCATTCCCCTTTAGAACTCCAATCTTCATCATATCCCCTCCCTCTCTCCACTAGTCTCTCTTTTATTTTGATGTCATCATCTTTTTCTCCTATTATGAGGGTCATGTGAAGGTATTGCTAGGCACTGCGAGGTCATGGATATCGAGGCCAATTTCTGTCTGGGCAGTTGCATTGTAAGAAGTTGTACCCTTCCTTTGGCTCTTACATTCTATCTGCCCCCTCTTCTGCAATGGACCCTGAGCCTTGGAGGGTGTGATAAAGATGTTTCAGTGCTGGACACTCCTCTGTCCCTTCTGCTCAGCACTATGTTGCCTTTTGGGTCATCCCAGTGGTCATCACCATCCGAAAAGAGAAGCTTCTCTAACCAGAAGTGAGAGTAGCGTTAATATGTGAACATGAACAGGGCAGTTTGGTGGGAATAATATACATACTTAGCCAGACAAGAGCAGGCTTTACACCCCTAAGGCTTGATACTCTTTTTTTATAGGTCTTGGGTAGGTGGGAACTTGAGGGGTCACAGAGAAAGAAAGAGAGAGAGGGACAGAGTTGCAGGGATGGGGCATATTTGGAACTTTTACCCATACCAGGCAAGAATTTACAGCTCAGTCAGTGTCTCAGGCTCTGCTCCCAGCACTTGGAGGTGCAGTGTTCTCTGTAGGAGAAGCCAGGAGGCTGGGCGATACACACCCTGTTCTTTCTCAGCCCAGTCTGTCTTCCTGGCTGCCACAGCCCCATGTCTGGATGTTACATCTAGTCAGAGCGTGACTGGGTATGATTTTACAATAGTGTGCATCTCTCTCTCTCTCTTTCTCTCTGTGTGTAAGTACACACATGCACAAGCATGCCCATGTGGCATTTCTAGATCACAGAGTGCTCAAAGCCAGTTCAAGGCTAGAAAGATGGCTTAGTGGTTAAGGCGCTTGCCTGCAAAGCCAAAGGACTTAGGTTCAGTTCCTCAGTACCCACATAAAGCCAGATGCACAAGATGGCACCTGTGTATGGAGTTCATTTGCAGTGGCTAGAGGTCCTGGCATGGTCATTCTCTATCTGCCCCCCCTCTCAGATTAATAAATAAAAAAATATTTTTTTTCAAAAGTCTGTTCATGGGCTGGAGAGATGCCTTAATGGTTAAGGTGCTTGCCTGCAAAGCCTAAGGACCCAGGGTTGATTCCCCAGTACCCACGTAAGCCAGATTCACATGGTGGCCCACAGGTCTGGAGTTTGTTTGCAGTGGCTGGAGGCCCTGGCACACCCATTCTCTGTCCTTCTCTCTCATATATATATATATATATTTAAAAGCCAGTTCAGTTCCCTGCCTTAGGCCCTGGCACTCACATTCTCATCTGAATACGCCCAAGTCTTGGGAACAGGCAGCAGCTGATGGGCCTCTGAGTGTATCTGAGTGAGGTGGAGGGGTTAGTGGGGCCTGGCCAAGGAGATCCCACAAAGTCATCTGTTGAGTCTTGAGGTCCCTCCTCCCTATCCGTGCGGTACAACAGCCATCAGAGTCTCGCAAGGGTGCAGGAGATCCAAGGTGGGTGGAGGCTGGGCCTCCCCATCTGTGGAGGTGCTGGTCAGAGGTGTTTGTGCAGCAGTCAACTTGGTGGGAACCAAGCCTGCATGGTTCCTGGAGCTGGAGTGGGATGACTAGAGCTGGAGATGGGGGAGGTGGAGGATCCAAAAGCAGTCCCTGTAGGCACACACAGGACTGGGGAAGGACACAGGACTGGTTGCCTCAGTCCCTGCCACAGGGAACAGCCCCGACTTTTCAGGGGCCGCTGTCCAGTGCAGCCATGTGCGTGCGATGCTGTTCAGCTCACTGCGGAGCCACAGTGGACAGACGTCCTCTGTACGAAGGTGCCTCGGAGCTTTCAGGCATGATGGCCTGCGGTGGGGCTGGGTGGCGGGTGGAGGAAATAGTATGGTATATACCACAGAACGGACTTGATCCTAAACCTGTTTCCACAGTTCTGCTGCCTGCATGGAGGAAGCAGGAGGTCCCGGGGCAACTGCCAGGGTGAAAGCAGGCAGTGCGACATGGGGCTGAGAATGATCCAGAAAGTCATGTGCTTATGACTCCAATGCCAAAGGTTATCTGGACCAAGTGACATCAGTTTTTCTTTTTTTTTAAATAAGTCCAGCACTCGGGAGGCAGAGGTAGGAGGATTGCGGAGAGTTCGAGGCCACCCTGAGACTACAGAGTGAATTCCAGGTCAGCCTGAGCTAGAGTGAGACCCTACCTCGGAAAAAATAAAAATAAGCCCTGGAGCCGGGTGTGGTGGCACACGCCTTTAATCCCAGCACTCGGGAGGCAGAAGTAGGATGATCGCCATGAGTTTGAGGCCACCCTGGGACTACATAGTGAATTCCAGGTCAGTCTGAGCTAAGAGTGAGACCATACCTTGAAAAACAAACAAACAAACAAACAAACAAACAAAAAAACCCTACAGAGTTCAAGCCAGGTGTGCTGGCACCTGCCTTTAATTCCAGCACTTGGGAGGCAGAGGCAGAGGTAGGAGGATTACCATAAATTGGAGGCTACTCTGAGACTACAGAGTAAATTCCAGGTTATCCTGGGCCAGAGTAAGACCCTACTTTGAAAAACCGAAAAAAAAAAAAAAAAAAAAAAAAGCCCTGGGCTGGAGAGATAGCTTAGCAGTTAAGACACTTGCCTTCGAAGCCTAAGGACCCAGGTTCAATTCCCCAGTACCCATGTAAGGCAGATGCACAGGGTAGTGCATGAGTCTGGAGTTTGCTTGCAGTAGGTGGTGGCCCTGGTGTGCCTCAATCTCTCTCTCTCTCTCTCAGCCTCTCTCTCTCACTCTCAAATAAGTAAATATATATATAAAGCCCTGAAGGGCTGGGAATGTAGATCAATTGTAGCATCTTGCCCAGCATGCGTAATGCAGTGGGTATGGTGGCACATGCCTCTGATCCTAACACTCGGGAGATGGAGACCAAGACCAACTTGAACTCAGCAAGTTGGAGGCCAACAGCCGGGCGTGGTGGTGCAGGACTTTAATCCCAGCACTCGGGGAGGCAGAGGTAGGAGTGGGGAGACTGGGAACCCATGACCTATGACCCCATAGAACTTGCCGTTGGGCCCCAGTAGTCTTTCTGTCTCTCTCGTTATAGCAAGTAGCAGGGATGAGGGTACAGGACTCACTCCATCGGGTATTAGCCACACAGGTATGCTTGGACGGGGGCACTGGGGGGGGTGTTTCCCCTGCTCTGACTAGAACCAGAACAGCTATCACATGCCAATTTTTCTGGCTAATTCTTAGCTATCTTGCAGTGCTCACATTATTTCTGACCTAGAATTCACTCTGTAGTCTCAGGCTGGCCTCGAATTTATAGCGCTCCTCCTGGCTCAGCCTCCCGAGTGCTGGGATTAAAGGCATGTGCCATCCTGCCTGGCTGTAATGTGATTTCATCCAACTCATTAGTCAATAAACATGTGTGGAGGCCCTATGGCATGTCACACAGTTCATTGAAGTACGCCATCTCGGCCTAGTTAGTCAGCTTTTCCCTTGCTATGACAAATAGCTGAGAAATACAATGTAAAGGAGGAGAGATTTATCTTGTCTGACTGTCTCAGAGAGTTCAGACTATCACGGAGGGTGTGGCAGAACAGAGCTGCCAACCTTATGACAGCAGGGAAAGAGAGAGGGAGACAGACAGAGAGTATATGTGTGTATGTGTGTGTGTGTGAGAGAGAGAGAGAGAGAGATGAAGAGAAGGAGGGATAGGGAGAGAGAGAATGTGTGTGTGTGTGTGAGAGAGAGAGAGAGATGAAGAGAAGGAGGGATAGGGAGAGAGAGAATGTGTGTGTGTGAGAGAGAGAGAGAGAGACAGAGACGAAGAGAGGGAGGGAGAGAGAGAATATCTATGTTAGTGGGCTCCCTCCTTTAAAATTTTTTTATTTAATTAATTTATTATTTTTTTATAAAATTGTAGTCTTTTAAAAAAAGATTTATTTATTTATTTGTTTATGACAATGGGAGAGAGAGAGAATGGGTGCACCAGGGCCTCTAGCCACTGCAAACGAACTCCAGACGCATGCGCCACCCTGTGCATCTGGCTAATGTGGAATGTGGAGAATCAAACCTGGGTCCTTAGGCTTCACAGTCATGCGCCTTAACCTCTAAGCCATCTCTCCAGCCCCTGTCGTCTTTTTTTTTTAAACTAGTTAAGGACGTACTTAGTATGGAAACAACACATGTTGATATCATCCCTTCCTTCATCCCTGTCTCCCTTCCGAAGGGGGCCTCCTCACCGGGGATGTAGGTTATCCCGTGGAGATTGTGGGAGCAGCAGTCAGTTATTGGGGAGAGGCAGTGCCTCTGGGCATCATGTCCCAACCCTGTGACTCTTTCCTTTCCCTCTCTTCCGCAAAATTCCCTGAGCCGTGGTGGGTGAGTTTTAAGTCTACTTCAGTGATGAGCTCTTGGGAGCCTCTGGATCTCTGCTTTGGTAGGTGTTGAGTGTCCTCAGGGTCTGTCCCCTTCAAAGGTTGTAGCCATATCTCCCTTTTCCCACTTCTCTTATTCCATTCCAGGTCCCCAGCCTATAGGATGTCATAGCCACCCACACTCAAGGCAAATGCACACCCAGAGGTGTGCCTTATCAGTCTCCAAAGTGCTTCTCAATCCAATCAAGTTGGCAATCAGATTGGCCATGAATGCTGTCTTCTGTTCGTGTAGTGCTGGGGATGGAACTCGGGGCTCTTTGCACATGCTAGGCAAGCATAGTGCCACTGAGCTACGTTCCCAGCCCAAGGTCTTTGTATTGAACAATAGGTCATTAACTATGTGTGTGTGTATATATACACACATATATTAATCACACATATATAACACACATGTACATTAATCACATGTATATATAACACACACATATACGTTAATCACATATATATAACACACACATATCATATATGTTAATCATATATATAACACACATATATATTAATCACATATATAACACACACACATATACATTAATCACATATATAACACACACATATATATTAATCACATATATATATAACACATGTACATTAATCACATGTATTTATAACACACACATATATGTTAATCACATATATATAACACACATATACATTAATCACACATATATAACACACACATATATATACACATATATGTATATACGTGTGTGTTCCTATGTGTGAATGCAGGTGTGCACGAGCCACAGGTAGCATGTGTGTGGAGGTCCTCGCCTTCCATCTTGTTTGAGGCAGGTCTCTTTGTGACAAACACCAGGCTGCCTGCTCTGAGAGACCCTTCACTTCCTGCCTCCTCCATAGCAGGGCTAGCCTTACAGATGGTCACGACCGCGTCATGCTTTGTGTCGTTGCTGGGACTCCAACTCTGTCCATCAACTTGCACAGCAAGAGCATTACCCACTGAGCCATCTCCCAAGCTCCGATTGGACCATTTTTTTTTTTTTTTAGCATCTGGCTTACGTGGGTCCTGGGGAATCGAACCTGGGTCCTTTGGCTTTGCAGGCAAATGCCTTCACAGGGAAGCCATCTCTCCAGCCCTTGATCAGACCATTTTGATGATGAAAGGGCTCTCAGCTGGATCACAATTATGAGTGAGGCATTACAGAATGCATGGCACGTGGCTATTGTGAGGTGGGGTCGGGTGGCGAGGGGCAGGCCGAGGGTGTGATCAGGAAGGGGCCCACCTTCCTCTGGAAGGAGCTATTTAAGGCAAGACCCCTAACTTCTCTGAGGCTGGGAATGGGTCTCGCCATCCTGTGGGAGTCAGTCAATCCCAGAACCTTGCTGACTAATGACTTCATGGGCATCGGGGTGCTGAAGCACTACGTGGTCCCCATCCGCTGTGGATCACCTTTCGCCTCCTCCTGGCGTTCTGTGCCAGGAAAGCCTTGCAATCTGGGTGTCAGAGACTGCGTGCCCACTGTTTGTGTCAGGGCTGTGACTCAACCAATAGGTGTGTGTGTGTGCACGCATGCACGCATGTCTGGGTGCACATACATCCACGTGCATATCTGCATGATTCAAGAGGCTGGAGCGGCTGTTTTTATAGCTGTTAACCATAGACTCAACCTCTCTCCCCCTCCCATTCTGTGCACACCTGCTCAGATGCAAACACCTGGGGGAAGAGGCCGTCCCGAATCTGGGCTTGTAGCAGAAACAGCAGCAGGGCCATACCTAGCTGGAATGTACATGTTAGGTCTGGCACCTGGCCAGGCAGGTGGTGGCTTTCTTGGATCCTGGCCAGAGAAGCTGCAGAATGAGGTAACAGTGGGAGGGCCTGAGGCAGAAGCCGCTTGGTGGGCTTCCCAGAGATCTTGTGGGAGTGGTCCAGTGGTCCTGTCACCAGGCTTTCCAGAGTCTACACCCTCAAATACCCAACTCCTCCCCACCCCCACCCCAGTTCTGCCTTTTTATTTGTCCATCCATCCGCCCCTGTCTTCCGGTCATCACGCATCTATGGACCTGTCCGTTTTGTTGGCCTCCCCTCTGTCCCCTGCTCCCCTTATGTACATCATTTTCCAGTCCTCCGATCACAGCACTCAGCTCTGCCCCCTTGGCTTCCACTTTACCCTGAAGCCCTAGCACTGAAGTGGCTCCCTTGCCTGCCCTGGGATCAGAAGTGGCCCCACCAGTACCTTCAGCCTCTCTCTAGGTACCCTGCAGTCTCACCTCGGCAACTTCCTCTCCTCCAGGGTGTCTTCCCGGCCACCACCTGGATGCTGTGACATACTCTCAGCTCGGATAACCTTAGATCTCCATCCCTTGTAACCGTACACAGGCTGGGATACCTGTAACATAGACCCAGTCTGACTCCCTGCCTTCTAGAATCTGAACATAGTGCCTTGTCAAAAATGGAGGGGAGCTGGGCGTGGTGGTGCACGCCTTTAATCCCAGCACTTGGGAGGCAGAGGTAGGAGGATCGCCGAGAGTTCGAGGCCACCCTGAGACTACATAGTGAATTCCAGGTCAGCATGGGCACAGTGAGATTATACCCCGAAAAACCAAAAACCCAAAGCCGGGCGTGGTGGCGCATGCCTTTAATCCCAGCACTCGGGAGGCAGAGGTAGGAGGATCGCCAAGAGTTCGAGGCCACCCTGAGACTACATAGTTAATTCCAGGTCAGCCTGGACCAGAGTGAGACCCTACCTCACAAAACCAAAAAAAAAAAAAAAAAAAAAAAAAAAGGAGGGGAGGGGTCCCTTGGGGCTGGAGGAATGGCTTAGTGGTTAAGGTACTTCTCTGCGAAACCTAGGGACCCAGGTTCAGTTCCCCAGTACTCACATAAGCCAGATGCACAAAGTGGCATATACATCTGGAGTTCATTTGTAGTGGCTAGAGGCCCTGGCATGCCCATTCTCTCTCTGTGTCTCTCTCTCAAATAAATAAATATAAAAAAAGGGAGTCCTCACTCACCTCAAAACTGCTGGTCCCCAAAGCCCTTGTGCTTCCCAAGGACAGCTCTCCCTCCTGAACCTGCTTGCACTGGGTGAGAGAGGCTGCCCAGAACTGAAAGACGGGTCTTCTGAACTGCCCTGGCCATGCTTTTGGGACCCTCAAAGCCCCATGTGGGATGACTACACACAGAATGTGTGTGAGTGGGTGTGGCATTTTTTTTGTGTTTGTTTTTTTGAGGTAGGGTCTCACTCTAGCTCAGGCTGACCTGGAATTCACTATGTAGTCTCAGGGTGGCCTCGAACTCTCTGTGATCCTCCTACCTCTGCCTCCCAAGTGCTGGGATTCAAGGCGTGTGCCCCCATGCCTGGGTGCATTCATTTTTTAATGAATATGTACATAAATATTTAATGCACATAAACATTCTTTTATATTAAGCCAGAACATCTATGCCAAGCATACAAAAGGAAAGTAAGTGTTAAGGGACCACACTACCTGAAATAACAAAACTGTGTACATGTATCATATCACATCTTCTGATATTCTCCTCTGACAGGAAAGGCCTAATGATCCTGTCACTCAGCCAAACGTCCATCTTTACCAGCCTCCCTCCTCTAGCTATCCAGCGTTGACTAGGCATCTTGCTGAATTTCTTTGGAAATGACCTTTTCTTCATTTTTTTTTTTTTTTTGTTTTTTTTTTTTTGGTTTTTCGAGGTAGGGTCTCACTCTAGCTCAGGCTGACCTGGAATTCACTATGTAGTCTCAGAGTGGCCTCGAACTCACGGCGATCCTCCTACCTCTGCCTCCCGAGTGCTGGGATTAAAGGTATGAGCCACCACGCCCGGCAAGAGCTCCCTTCTTTAACTCCATTTCTTCGCAAGCCCGGCACTGAGACTGACTGTTCCGGCCAGCTCAGCTTTCTCTTCTGCAGCTGTCACAGCTCCAGGTCTGTCTGCTTTTGTACTTCTGTGTCACTGTCATTGTCTTATTCAAAGTAGCACAAATGTGGCTCTTAATCTCTTTTTGCTCAACAGAAACTGTTTTAAAGCATGCACACAAAGCTTGATGTCGAGACTTGATCGCTGACAATTCCTTTCAAAGTGTAACTGGGGCTGGAGAGATGGCTTAGCGGTCAAGGCGCTTACCTGCAAAGTCAAAGGACCCAGGTTCGATTCCCCAGAACCCATGTAAGCCAGATGCACAAGGGGGGCATGCGAGTGGGGTTTGTTTTCAACTGCTGGAGGCCCTGGCACACCCATTCTCTATGTGCATCTTCCTCTTCCTCGCTCTCTCTCTTTCAAATAAATGAATAAAATAAAAAGACTTTTTTTTTTTAAGTGTAACTGGATTTTTCTCGCCTGCTGAGTCAGAATGGTCTTGATCTCATACTCCAGCCTGTATTCAATGTAATCTAAACCAGAATCTGCTTTCTAAAACATCAATTCCAGCTTATTGAGCTCTGCCTTCATGTTGAATACTTCACTCATTTTTTTGGGGGGGTGTGGGGGTTCAAGGTAGGGTCTCACTCTAGTTGAGGCTCACCTGGAATTCACTATGTAGTCTCAGGGTGGCCTCAAACTCATGTCGATCCTCCTACCTCTGGCTTCTGAGTGCTGGGATTAAAGGCATGTGCCACCACGCCCAGCTTCACTCATTTTTTAATTTCTTAATTAAAAAAATTATTTATTTATTTATTCATTAGAGACAGAGCGAGAGAGAGAGAGAGAGAGAAAGAAAGAGTGAGAATGGGCGTGCCAGGGCCTCTAGCCACTGCAAATGAACTCCAGATGCATGTGCCACCATGTGCATCTGGCTTACGTGGGTCCTGGAGAATCAAACCTGGATCCTTTGGCTTTGCAGGCAAATGCCTTAACGGTTAAGCCATCTCTCCAGCCCTAATTACTTTTTTTTTTTTCTTGCTGAGTTTCACTCTGAATTGTTTCTTTTTTTAAAAAAATATTTATTTATTTATTTATTTATTTATTTGAGAGAGAGAGAGAGAAAGAGGGAGAGATAGAAGGGGCGCACCAGGGCCTCCAACCGCTGCAAACGAACACCAGATATGTGTGTCCCCTTGTGCATCTGGCTTATGTGGGTCCTGGAGAATCAAACTGGGATCCTTTGGCTTTGCAGGCAAACGCCTTAACCGCTAAGCCACTGTCCAGTCCTGTATTTTGTTTCTTAAACCCCAAGTGCTAATGTGGCACTGTAATCATGGGGGTTTCCTTAGACCTCTACTGTACTGCAGGTATGGAAATCTATGGGCATTTTTGTTGTCTTTGTTTATTTTGAAACAGGGTCTCCTATTGGCCAGGCTGGCCTCAAACTCTGAGTACTGTGTAGCTGAGGATGACCTTGAATGCCCGACCCTCTTACCTCCACCTCCAGGGTGTTGGGGTTACAGGCATGGACCACCACAATCCTGTGGCTCAGAAGCTGCTCTGTGAGGAACAGCAGGCACGTTTGGGGTCCAGGGAATCACCGTGGAAGGTCAGTGGTTGCCATGGACACATAGTTTTGGTCTGTGGACATTTTGGGAGAATTAACATTGTGCAAAATGCAGCATTTTCATGGATATGGGAGACAATCCTGAATCCACGGACACATACCTATTGGTTAAATTTATTTATTTAGGGTTTTTGTTTGTTTGTTTTGTTTTGTTTTTGTTGTTGTTTTTCAAGGTAGGGTTTCACTGTAGCTCAGGCTGACCTGGAATTAGTTTCAGGGTGGCCTTGAACTCACAGCGATCCTCCTACCTCTGCCTCCCGAGTGCTGGGATTAAAGATGTACGACACCACACCTGGCTCTTTTTTTGTTTTGTTTTGTTTTGTTTTTCGAGGTAGGGTCTCTCTGTAGCCCAGGCTGACCTGGAATTCACTATGTAGTCTTAGGGTGGCCTCGAACTCACAGCGATCCTCCTACCTCTGCCTCCCGAGTGCTGGGATTAAAGGTGTGCGCCACCACGCCCAGCTCACACCTGGCTCTTATTTAGGTTTTTGTTTTGATGCATGTAACATGTATGTGTGATGTATGTGTGGCATATGCTCATGTGCGTGCAGATCTGTGTGCCCTGTGTGCATGTGTGTGGAGGCCAGAGAGAGACATTGGGTGTCTGCCTCTATCGCCCTTCTACCTCATTTCCCTGAGAGAGAGAGTCTCCCTGAACTGGTTAGACTGGCTGGTTGAGGAGTCTAAGCGACCCTCTTATCTCTACCTCTCTCCCCCAGTGCTAGATTATAGACATGCTGGGATATTTTTTTATTTTAAAAAATTATTTATTTTTTTTTAAAGGCATTTAAAGATATATTTTATTATTTATTTATTATTTGAGAGAGAGAAAGAGAGAATGGGCACACCAGGGCCTCCAGCCACTGCAAATGAACTCCAGATGCATGCGCCCCCTTGTGCATCTGGCTTACGTGAGCCTGGGGAATTGAACCAGGATCCTTTGGCTTTGGAGGCAAACACCTTAACTGCTAAGCCATCTCTCCAGCCCCCTTTTAAATTTTTAAAAAATACTTATTTTTATTTATTTGTTAGCGACAGAGAGAGTGAGTGAGAGAGTGAAAATGGGCGTGCCAGGGCCTCCAGCCACTACAAAGAATGCCAGATGCATGTGTCCCCTTGTGCATCTGGCTTATGTGGGACCTGGAGAATCGAACCTGGATCCTTAGGCTGCGCAGGCAAGTGCCTTAACTGCTAAGCCATCTCTCCATCCCGGGATTTTATTTTTTATTATTTTTTTCTTCTTTTCCGGTATTTTTTTAATTTTATTTTTTATTTATTTTTGGAAAGGGACAGAGGAGAGAGAGAGAGAGACAGAGACAGAGACAGAGACAGAAAGAGAGGGAGACAGAGATGGGTGCGCCAGCAGTGTCTCAGCTGCTGTGAACGAAATCCAGATGCGTGTGCCCCCTTGTGGTGAAGTGAGGCATTGCGCCCTTGCGTCTCTTTGCATCTGGCTGAACGTGGGACCTGGAGATTGGAACAGCTGGAGATTGGAACCAGCGTTCTTAGGCTTAGGAGGCAGGCGCCTTAACCACTAAGCCATCTCTCCATCCCGGATTTTTTTTTTTATTATTTTTTCTTCTTTTCTGGTATTTTTTATGTGGGTGTTGGGGATTGAACTCGGTCCTCATGTTTATGCAAGCACTGCTGACCTCTGAGCCATCTTTCTAGCCTCCATGACTTTCTTTTTGTAGCTCAGGTTGGCCTTAAACTCACTCTCCAGCCAAGGATGACTTGAACCCCTGATCCTCCTGCCTCCAGCGCCTGAGTGCTGGGGTTACAGGTATGCAGTACCATGCGCAATTCATGCAGTGCTGAGGCTTGAACCCAGGGCCTTGTGTATGCTAGGCAAGCACTCTACCAACTGAGCTACGTCTCCAGCCCCTGTTGATTAACTGTATTTCACGTGCAGAAATCCTCTCACACATAACTTGTATGACTTGAAACACTTTATTTATTGAGCTCGTATTTTCTTTTCTTTCTTAAAAAGACATTTTATTAATTTATTTATTTGAGAGAGAGAGAGAAAAAAAAACAGGTAGATATACAGAGAGAAATGGGTGCACCAGGTCCTCTAACCACTGCAGATGAACTCCAGATGCATGTGTCATCTTGTGCATCTGGCTTATGTAGGTACTGGGGAATTGAACCTGGGTCCTTAGGCTTCACAGCAAGTGCCTTAACCACTAAGCCATCTCTCCAGACTGAGCTCATATTTTCTGAGCAATGTGTGTACTGGTACTGCTATAGGAAGTCAGCAACCCTGCCCTCTGGAAGCCAATGCTTCAGCCAGGAGGCCCCGAGCATGTCAGTATTAGGGTGGGGAGGAAAGTGTGAATACAAGGGGCCTATTCATCAGAGGGTCATACCCAAGTCAGCATGTGTCGGTGTCCGCTGGGGTCTGTCCTGGGGGTTCCTGTGTCTATACAGAGCTTGTGTGTACATGTCAGCCTGCTTTGGAGGCTATGTGGCAGCCACGCCCGACTGACTCTCAGGGTGCAGAACTCTATTTTTAGAAGTAACAGCCTGTGGCTCCCCACTCCCATTTGAACACCTGCTCAGGTGCCCAGGCACCGTGGAGGACCTAGCCAGCCTGCCAGCACAGAGAACAGGCACAGGCAAGCCCACCCTTCAAATGCAGGGGCCTCTAGGCTTCGTTTATTAGGGTGGGCTGGGCTGGGTCCCCTGCTGATCTATGGGGAATCCCGGCTCCTTGCTTCACACCTGTCTTCCAGGTGTGGTCCCTTGCCGAAAGCCCAGCTCTGGAGATCCTCTGGGGAGGGGTGCATGCCCGATGCAGTGGCCTGTGAATGCTCACAGCGGCTCCCAAGGTTAGCACCGAGACCTTATTTCCAAGGCTTGGGCCACATCCAAATCCTCCAGCAAGAAACAACACAGCACAGAAGGGGTCCAGCCAGCCCAAGGGTCCCTCAGTCACACTCCGTCCTTGGCCTCTACTGCTCTCAGAATGGCTTTGGTGGGGCAAAGCTTTGGCTCAGGAGCCCCTATGTGTGTGGAATGACAGATACCGTTAAGGTCCAGGCAACGGGGCCCAGTGACTTATCTAAGGTCACGCAGTTAGAAACAGGCACAGGTGGGATTCAAGGACCAGGGCCGAGGCAGGCTCAGGGGAGAGACTGACGCACACAGATTGTGATGTCACGCTCCACAGGAGGTAGGACACTGTGGCCCCTCCAGGTTTCAGAGGCTGAGAGAAGCAGATGGAAAGGAGGTGTCAAATACCTCACCTCCCAACCTAAACCCTCAGCATTTGTGTTTCAATCCAGGATGGTTCCTGTCAATAAGTGAGCCTTTAACACGGGGAGAGTGGCAAAGAGAACCAGCTGTTTTGCTCTTTACTCTTATGTCATTTAGGACAATTTGGCCCTTTCCCCTGTCTGCCTCCTCTTCCCTAACTACACCACAACTGGTGTGAAGACTAGAGATGGCATCCCCGTTCCCCACTCCTCCCTGCACTGGGTGCCCAAATCCCCACATCCAGTGCTAGGCCAACAGGATGGGTGGGCTGGCACCAAGAGGAGAGGGTGTCTTCTCTGTGATGTCAGGGTGAGGGGAGAAGAGGCAGAGGTCCTTGACCCACCTCCAAGCTGGTCCCTGTCTTTCCCAGAAGGCTAGCTTGCTGGCTGGAGGTTGCAGGAGAACGGGACCCTGTCTGCACGGCACCCGGCATTGCAGACTTTGCGATAAGCCCACCATAGGGCCTAGCTTTCACAGGCCTGTTCAATCATGTCAAACACACTGAAATGCACTTCACCTCTCCTTCTTTCACTTTCTTTCTTTTCTTTTCATCCTCCCCGCCTTTGGGTTTTGTGAGGTAGGGTCTCGCTCTAGCCCAGGCTGACCTGGAATTCACTATGTATCCTCAGGGTGGCCTTGAACTCACGGCGATCCTCCTACCTCTGCCTCCCGAGTGCTGGGATTAAAGGCATACGCCACCATGCCTGGCTTCATTTTCTTTTTTTAAAAAATATTTTATTTATTTATTTATTTGAGAGAGAAAGAGGCAGATAGAGAGAATGAGCACACTAAGGCCTCTAGCTACTATAAATGAATTCTAGACTCATGCGCCACCTTGTGCATCTGGCTTACGTGGGTACTGGGGAATCAAACCTGAGTCCTTAAGCTTCACAGGCAAGTGCCTTAACCGCTAAGCCATCCCTCCATCCTTGAATGAAATTTTTGGTAAAAATGTTCAATTTTCGGGCTGGAGAGATGGCTTAGCGGTTAAGGCACCTGCCTCCTAAGCCTAAGAATACCGGTTCCAATCTCCAGGTCCCACGTTTAGTCAGATGCAGTGACACAAGGGTGCAATGCTGCACTTGCCCACAAGGGGGCGCACACACCCGGATTTCATTCTCAGCAGTTGAGAGTCTGCTGGTGCGCCCATCTCTGTCTTCCTCTCCCTCTCTCTCTCTCTCTCTTTGTGTCTCTCTCCAAAAAAAAAGTTCAATTTTCAAATAATTATGATTGCAACTTATCTCACAATAGCTCATTTCTTTAATTTAATTTAATTTAATTTAATTTAATTTAATTTAATTTAAGGGGTTGGGGATGTAGCTTACTTAGTTGGTAGAATACTTGCCTAGCATGCATTAGGCCCTGGGTTCAATTCCCAGCACTGAATAAAACCTGTAATCCTGGCTGAGCATGGAGGCAGAGGTGAGAGGAATTAGCGTACATTCAAGGCTAGTCTAGGATGACAGAGTGAGTTCCAGGTCAGCCTGGGCTAGAGTGAGACCCTACTTTGAAAAAATCCAAACAAGCTGGGCATGGTGATGCATGCCTTTAATCCCAGCACTCGGGAGGCTGAGGTAGGAGGATCGCAGTGAGTTCAAGGCCACCCTGAGACTACATAGTAAATTCCAGGTCAGTCTGGGCTAGAGCAAGACCCTACCTCAAAACTCCAAAAAATAAAACGTAAAAATAATAATAAAAAAACCCAAACAAACAAAGAAACAAACCTGTAATCCTGTTCACAGCTGTAATCCCCAAAACTCAGGAGGATCAGAAATTTAGGATCATTCTCAATACACAGTACAAAGGTAGCTTGGGCTATATGAGACCTTTGCAAAAAAAAAAACAGGGTTGGTGGTGCACTCTTTTAATCCCAGCACTCGGGAGGTAGAGGAAGGAGTATCACAGTGAGTTCGAGGCCACCCTGAGACTACAGAGTGAATTCCAGGTGGTCTTGTACTCATTACGATCCTCCTTCCTCTGCCTCTCGAGTGCTGGGATTAAAGGCATATGCCACCACAACTGGCCAAACGTTTTGATATAATGTAGGGACTTTCTTGGGGACTACTGATTGCCACCTGTCAGGATGTGAAATGCTTGTTCCTAGCTCCAGTGATGGCACATCAAGGTGTGTAGACTCCAGGTACACACGCATGGGTGTGCAGGTGAGCTTGGGGAAGGCTTTTTTTGGTTTTTGAGGTAGGGTTTCACTCTGGTCCAGGCTGACCTGGAATTCACTATGTAGTCTCAGGGTGGCCTCGAACTCATGGCGATCCTCCTACCTCTGCCTCCCGAGTGCTGGGATTAAAGGCGTGCGCCACCACGCCCGGCATGGGAAGGCTCTTTTTGCCACCTACGGAGAGACTAGATGTTGACAGACTGAAAACTCAGCATAGACGGTGGCTGAGAAAAAATGTGGATGTAGGTTAATAACGAGGGGGAATAAATCCTTAACAATCTTAAATGGAAGAAAATCAAGGTGCAGAAAATCGTGGAATACCGATTTGTTTTGTGAGAAGAACAAAGCGGTGCTAGCACACAGATGTCTGTACTTCACGTTGGTGTTTACACACAAAGGAAAGCCTGCACAAACTTGGGGGGAGTCTCAGAAATGGGAAAGAATGGCTGCCTCTGAGCGGGAAATGGAAGGACGGAGAGAGAATTGCTTTTTCTTTTGCTGTTTCCCTAGTTTTTATTTTAATTAAATGATTGATGGATGGATTCATTTATGGTGCTAGGGGCAGAACCAAGACCTTGCACATGGATCCACCAACCAGCTAGCTCCTCCCTCCCCCTCCCTTTCTCTCTTGAATCAGGTCCCCCCCCCACACACCCCCTCAATGAAGCCCACACTGCTGGACAACTGACCGCCTTTCTGTCTTGGCCTGCCATGTGCCTGAATGACAGGTCTGTGCAAGACCCATCTTCAGTCTATTTATTTTTATTTTTTTCAAGGTAGGGTTTTTCTGTAGCCCAGGCTGACCTGCAATTCACTATGTAGTCTCAGGCTGACCTCCAACACACAGTGATCCTCCTACCTCAGCCTCCTGAGTGCTGGGATTAAAGGCCACCATGCCCAGGAGAGAGAAAGAGAGAGAGAGAGAGAGAGAATGAGCACGCCAGGGCCCCTAGCCCCTGCAGAGGAACTCCAGATGTATATGCCACTTGGTGCACCTGGATTTATGCGGGTAAACTCGGATCATTAAGGTTTATTTTTTTATTTATTTATTTTATTTTATTTATTTTATTTTATTTTTTTAAGGTAGGGTCTCTCTCACTCTGGCCCAGGCTGACCTGGAATTCACTATGTAGTCTCAGGGTGGCCTGAACTCACAGTGATCCTCCTACCTCTGCCTCCTGAGTGCTGGGATGAAAGGCGTGCACCACCACTCCCAGCATAAAGGATCATTGGGTTTTGTATGAAAGTGCCTTAACCACTGAGCCATCTCTTCAGCTCCTCTATTTATGATTTTAAAATAGACCGAATGGGCTGGAGATGGCTCAACCATTAAGGTGCTTGCCCATAAAACCTAATGACCCAAGTTTGATTTCCCAGTACCCACGGTAAAGCCAGATGCACAAAATGGCACATGTATCTGTAGTTTGTTTGCAGGGGCTAGAGGCCTTGGTGTACCCTTTCTCTCTCTGCCAAGCATGGTGGCGCATGCCTTTAAGCCCAGCACTCGGGAGGCAGAGGTAGGAGGGTAGCTATGTGTTTGAGGCCAGCCTGAGACTACATAATGAATTCCACTTCAGCTTGGGCTAGAGTAAAACCGTTCCTTGAGAAAAAAACCATAAATACACATAAATACATATTTAATCATAAATGCCTATTTTCTTTTCTTTTCTTTTTCTCTCTCTCTCTCTTTTTTTTTTTTTTCAAGGTAGGGTCTCACTCTAGCTCAGGCTGACCTGGAATTCACTATGTAGTCTCAGGGTGGCCTGAACTCACAGTGATCCTCCTTCCTCTGCCTCTGGAGTGCTGGGATTAAAAGGGTGCGCCCCCATCCGGCTCTTCTATTGTTATTAGTGGTTAAGATGCTCTCAGTGGCTGGTCACAGTGGCACAGATGGGAACAGGAGAGAGGGTTCATGGTTAGGCTCGCCTTAGCCACACAGTGAATTCAGTCAGATTGAGCTACATGAAACATTGTCTTAAAAAAGAAATTAAGCTGGGTGTGGTGGCACACGTCTTTAATCAGGAGGCAGAGATAGGAGGATTGCCATGAGTTCGAGACTATGTAGTTAATTCCAGGTCAGCCTGGGCCAGAGCAAGACCTTACCTGGAAAAACCAAAAAAAAAAAAAAAAAAAAGAAAAAAGAAAGAAAGAAAAAGGAAACTAAGAGGACTAAAAGGAGAGAAGTTCTTTGTGCAATGTAACGAGGGAACGTGAGAGGGGAAAAAGGCAGGTGGTATTTGGTTTAAGTCTTACTTGACAGAATAAAATGTGGGTGAGCTTACATCAGTTCCGGTGTTCTTTGAGAGGGCAGGGCTGTGGTAGGGGGCTGCGGGTTACCTGTACCGTGTGTCCCCAGATGACCTTCATGCCTTCCCCACACCCTACCTGGGAGTAGAGCCCCTTCCCAGGCTAGAAAGCTGACCTTATCTTCCCAGCCTCCTTTGCAGTTACAGAGCAGGAATTTAAGCTGGCTGAGCCAATCAGATGCACACATCCATAACCTCTGAGGTTTTCTTAGCACACTTTAATTATTATGTTTTAAAATTTATTTGTTTATTTGTGTGTGTGAGAGAGAGACAGAGAGAGAATGGGCATGCCAGGGCCTCTAGCCACTGCACATAAACTCCAGACACATGTGCTACCTTGTGCATCTGTTTTATGTGGGTACTGGGGAATCAAACCTGGGTCCTTAGGCTTTGCAGGTGAGTGCCTTAACTCCTAAGCCATCTCTCCAGCCCTATTTTTTTAAACTTTTTTTTTGTTTTATTTTTATTTAATTATTTGAGAGTGACAGACAGAGAACAAGTCAGAGAGAGAGAGAGAGAGAGAGAGAGAGAATGGGCGTGCCAGGGCCTCCAGCCACTGCAAACGAATTCCACATGCATGCGCTACCTTTTGCATCTGGCTTACATGGGTCCTGGGGAATCGAGCCTCGAACTGGGGTCCTTAGGCTTCATAGGCAAGCACTTAACTACTAAGCCATCTCTCCAGCCCTTAACTTTTTTTAATTGACAATTTCCATAATTATAGACAATAAACCATGATAATTACCTCCCCTTCCCCATTTCTCTCTTCACAAATTCACTCTCCGTCATATCCCCTCTCCCTCTTTCATTTTGATGTCATCATCTTTTCCTCCTATTATGATCACCTTGTGTAGGTAGTACCAGATATTGCGAGGTCATGGATAGCCAGGCCATTTTGTATCTGTAAGATTGAGTTATAAGCAGTCCTACCCTTCCTTTGACTCTTACATTCTTTTCGCCTCCCCTTCCACAATGAACCCTGAACCTTGGAAGATGAGATAGAGATGTTTCAGTGCTGAGCACTCCTCTGTCACTATGGTGACTATATTTTGGGGTCCCAAACAAAAGTGAGAGTAGCATTAATACATGGGTACGA
Organism: Orientallactaga sibirica; assembly: GCA_036365145.1. Taxonomy (NCBI): domain Eukaryota; kingdom Metazoa; phylum Chordata; class Mammalia; order Rodentia; family Dipodidae; genus Orientallactaga; species Orientallactaga sibirica. Next base: position 1,189,603 of record JAEOAD010001893.1, on the reverse strand, counting down.
ACGTTATGAGAAATGCTTACCGGGTGGTTTGGGAAGCATAATAGATGCATTTAGCCAGACAAGAGCAGGAGTTACATTCCTAAGGCTCATGACCTCCCCCACAATAGGCTTTTGATTAGGTTTTCAGTACCAGACATGTATTCCCTCCCGTAGATTGGGCCTTCAATTAGAGAGCAGTTGGTTTCCCTCAGGACAGACATGCCACTATTGCACCCGTTTGGTCATTTGGCCTATCTGACCAAACTTGAGGCTTGCAATGTCCACTCTTCTTTTTTCTCGAGGTAGGGTCTCACTCTGGTCCAGGCTGACCTGGAATTAACTATGTAGTCTCAGGGTGGCCTCAAACTCACTGCGATCCTCCTACCTCTGCCTCCCAAGTGCTGGGATTAAAGGCGTGCGCCACCGCGCCCGGCTAATGTCCACTCTTTTCACCGCTGATGACTTCTGTCTCCCACAGGGCTGCATGCAGCACAGCTTTTTCCAGCTTTCTGTCAGCTGGTCTACGGGGAGGAGGTTTTCAGCTCAGCATCAGCTTGATTTCTCAGTGACCTTGCAGCCCAGGCCTGTGAGGTCTTCAGCAATATCCATACCTATTGTTATTATTATTATTTTAAATCTTTGTATGTATTGGGCTGCGCATGTGGAAGTCAGAGAACATTCTCAGGTGCCAGTCCTTGCCCTCCCCTTGCTTGAGGCAGAGTCTCTTGTTGGCTGCAGTGTTGCCCGGGTGGGCTGACCCGTGAGCTTCAGGGAGTTCGGACTCTACCTCCCATCTTGCAGTGGGAACTCTGAGATCATAGGTCCGGAACTACTGTGTCTGGCTTTACTGGGGTTCTTAGAACCCCAATTCAAGTCCTCATGCTTGCGTGGCAAACGCTTTAGCCACGGAGCCACCTCTCCACCACGACTTCTAGTTGGATCATTTAACACCATGGTGGACATTGCTCAATTAAATAAATTAGCATGAAGCCGGGCGTGGTGGTGCACGCCTTTAGTCCCAGCACTCGGGAGGCAGAGGTAGGAGGATCACTGAGAGTTCGAGGCCACCCTGAGACTACATAGTGAATTCCAGGTCAGCCTGGACCAGAGAGAGACCCTACCTTGCAAAACCAAAAAAAATAATAATAATAATAAAAAAAAAAATTAGCATGAACACTTTCATATACCTTTTTTTTTTTTTTTTTTTTTTTGAGGTAAGGTCTCACTCTATGCAGGCTGACTTGGAAGGCACTATGTAGTCTCAGGCTGGCCTGGAACTCACGGCTATCCTCCTACCTCTGCCTCCCAAGTGCTGAGATTAAAGGCGTGCGCCACCATGCCTGTCTTATATACCTAGTTTTTTATACTATTGAAGGAATTCATCCTCTCAGTAGGATTTTTGGATGCTCAAGTAGAGGAGGGGGGGCTGTTTTTCTGTGTTGTTGTGGGTTTTGGTTTTGGTGCTGGGGATGGAAAACTGGGTTACCACGTTAGGCAGGCACTCTACCACTGAGTTCACCCCCAGGCCAGGATGTACACTTAAAATGTTATCTTATGTTTTTATTTATTTGAGAGAGGGAAAGAGGCGGAGAGAAAGAGAGAGAGAATGGGTATGCCAGGGCCTCCAGCCACTGCAAACGAACTCCAGATGCAAGCGCCCACCATGTGCATCTGGCTTACGTGGGTTCAGTACACACGGTGATTTAAAGATTGTAATACAGCTGGGCATGGTGGCGCACGCCTTTTAATCCCAGCACTTGGGAGGCAGAGGTAGAAGGATCTCTGTGAGTTTGAGGCTGGCCTGAGACTACATAGTGAATTCCAGGTCAGCCTGGACTAGAGTGAGACCCTATGTTGAAAAACAAAACAAACAAAAAAGATTAGAATACATTAAACTGTCAGGACTTATAAACTAAATGAGTAAAATAATTATTTTAAGTTGCTAGACAAGTGTTCACATTAATGAGTTTTGTGTGGAGACTTTTTAGAATAAAAACCTTTTTAATCTGGGGGAAAAAAACACAAAAAACAAAACTAGCAACAAAATCTGTGTTTAGGAGGATCGCTGAGAGTTTGAGGCCACCCTGAGGCTACATAGTGAATTCCAGGTCAGCCTGAGCTAGAGTGAGACCGTACCTTGCATACCCCACCCCCACCCCCAAATCTGTGTTTAAAAAGCCTGGCATAGGGCTGGAGAGATGGCTTAGCAGTTAGCGTACTTGCCTGCAAAGCCAAAGGACCTAGGTTTGATTCCCCAGGACCCATGTAAACCAGATGCACAAGGCAGCTCATGCGTCTGGAGTTCGTTTGCAGAGGCAGGAGGCCCTGGTGCACTCATTCTCTATCTGTCTCTCTCTCTCTCTCTCTCTCTCTCTCTCTCTCAAATAAATAAATAAATATGCAAAATAAATAAATAAATAAAAAGCCAGGCATGTTGGTACACACCTTTAATCCTAGCACTTGAGAGGCAGAGGTAAGAGGATCACTGTGAGTTTGAGGCCACCCTGAGACTACACAGTGAATTCCAGGTCAGCCTGGGCTAAAGTGAGACCCTATCTCAAAACCAACCAACCAACCAACGACAAACGAACTAACAAAATTTGTGTTTAACTTCAATACTGATGCTCTTAAGAACTAAGCCCATGTCAGAGGAGGGAGGTGTGTCCGTCCCACCGGGGGGTTTATAGTCTTCTGGATGTGCTGGAGTACAGCCCCTCCCTGTAAGTGCTGTGTGAGAAATAGACTGGCTGTGTAGAACAGTCCTCCCGTGTCCCCCCCGCCCGCCTGTATAACAATGTGTCACAGGAGTGACAGCGCACACTGACAGGGGCTCCTCAATGCCCCTCTTGTCCACTGACCTCTCCCGGGCACCCACTGAGCCAAGGTGCGCTCCTGGTATTTGTCCCTTTCCTTGGTTTCAAGGTCAGTGTTGAGGCAGTCACTGAGACGAGATCCTTGGTGTGGATACATTCAGGCGTGCGATGTGGCACCCTTCGAGCCAATGATTATCACGGTCAGTCCCTCGGGTGCTCCTGGGAAAAGTTTTCTTAATCTTAACAGTGGGACAGAAGGTGCAAAGCTTCCTGCTATTTGTTTATTTCCCTGCCTGTGGACATTGTTGTGTGATGATGTGATGTCTGGGGGCAGAGGGAGCCACCTGGTCACCGTGAAGTGTGCCAGCCAAGACTGAGGACGGCACAGGGAAGAGAACGAGGAAGCCACCTTGATCCTTGATGCTGCTGAGTCCAAGGTTTAACCTGTCCCGAAACTGCCCTTCTCTGAACTTCTTGTTCTGTGAGAAAACACACTTTCCTTATTGTCTAAGGCCATTGAATGGAGGTCTTGTGTTTCTTGCCATGAGAACAGCTTTGCCAGTAAAAAAAAAAAAAAAAACAGGAGTCACAATGACCAGCAATAAGCTTCTCCTTTATTTCTTCTCTTTCTTTCTTTCTTTCTTTCTTTCTTTCTTTCTTTTTTTTTTTTTTTTGGTTTTGTGAGGTAGGGTCTCACTCTGGTCCTCCAAGCTGACCTGGAATTAACTATGTAGTCTCAGGGTGGCCTCGAACTCTCGGCGATCCTCCTACCTCTGCCTCCTGAGTGCTGGGATCAAAGGCGTGCGCCACCACGTCCGGCTTTAAGCTTCTCCTTTAATATGCTAATAGTTGCCTGCGGGAATAGCAGCCAAGAGGAGTCTTGACCATGCTTCTCCCAGCTGGTTCGGAGAAAGACCGTCCTAGCTAGCTGGGTACTTGCTTTCTATATCTTCCATCACCCCACCAGAGGAGACTGCTCACCAAACTTTAAAAAAAAAACTCTTATTTATTTATTTTTGAGAGAGAGAGAGAGAGAGAGAAACAGAGTGAGAGGGAGAGGCAGAGAGAGAGAGAATGGGCGTGTCGTGGCCATTTCAGCTGCTGTGAATGAACTCCAGATGTGTACGCCCCCTTGTGGGCAAGCGCGGCATTGCTCCCTTGCGTCACTTGTGTCTGGCTAAACGTGGGACCTGGAGAATCTAACAGGCGTTCTTAGGCTTGACAGGCAGGTGCCTTAACCACTAAGCCATCTCTCCAGCTCCATTTTATTTATTTGAGAGAGAGAGAGAGAGAGAGAGAGGGGAGAGAATGGGCACACCAGGGCCTTCAGCCACTGCAAACAAACTCCAGATGCATGTGCTACCTTATGCATCTGGCTAACATGGGTCCTGGGGAATCGAACCTTGGTCCTTTGGCTTTGCAGGCAAATGCCTTAACTGCTAAGCTAACTCTCCAGCCCAAACTTCTAGTCTCTGTTTCCTGTAGGATCAGCAGAGGGGGAAGACAGAAGAAATCAGCTCAGCCACGCAGGCATGATGGTGTATGCATTTAATCCCAGGTAGGAGGATCACTGTGAGGCCAAGGCCACCCTGAGATTATAGAGTGACTTCCAGGTCAGCCTGAGCTAGAGTGAAACCGTACCTGGGGAAAAAAAAAAAAAAAAAGCTTGGCTGGAGGGATGGTTTAGTGGTTAAGGCACTTATCCACAAAGCCAAAGGACCCAGGTTTGATTCCCCAGGACCCACATAAGCCAGATGCACAAGCTGGTGCATGCATCTGGAGTTCATTTGCAGTGGCTAGAGGCCCTGACACACCCATTCTCTCTGTCTCTCTGACTCGCTCATAAATAAATAAATAAATAAATGTTAAAAAAAATCAAGATGAGCCGGGCGTGGTGGCGCATGCCTTTAATCCCAGCACTCGGGAGGCAGAGGTAGGAGGATCGCCATGAGTTCAAGGCCACCCTGAGACTACATAGTTAATTCCAGGTCAGCCTGGACTAGAGTGAAACTCTACCTCGAAAAACCAAAAAAAAAAAAAAAAAAAATCAAGATGGAAAATAGAAGACTTGATCTGGACAAAGTAGGTCTGTCTGTTCTCATTTCTCACCCATCCACCGAGCCCCTGCCTGCCTCCGCACAGCGGGAGATGGTTTCTTCCACGTTCCTTTGTGCTGGTCAACGCCAATCAATATTTATATCCAGCTCCACCAGGGAGCAGACTCAGAGCAACCCTGCGACTATTGTGGACCTCATTGAGAGGAATGTTGACTTGCCATGCAGAGCTGTGCGAGTTCAAGTACTTCCTGGTCTGTGTTCTCAACAAAGGCCTTGCAATAAGCTGTCATTAAACATAGTGGTCAGGCTGGAGGGATGGCTTAGAGATTACAGGCACTTGCTTGCAAAGCCTCATGGACAGGATTCAAATCCCCAGGACCCATGTAAAGCCAGGTGCACACAGTGGCGCATGCATCTGGAGTTAATTTGCAGCAGCTGGAGGCCCTGGTGTGCCCATTGTGTCTCTCTCTGCCTGTCATAGTGGCACACACCTTTACTCCCAGCACTCAAGGAAGCAGAGGTAGTAGGAGGATCACTGGGAGTTCAAGGCCAGCCTGAGACTACATAGTGAATTCCAGGTCAGCCTGGACTCGAATGAGATCCTACTTCAAACACACACACACACACACACACACACACACACCCCCCAAAACCAAATCAAAACAAAACAAAAACTTCATTTTGTTTTTTTTTTCGAGGTAGGGTCTCTCTCTCCATCTTGGTTTTTGTAGACACCCCTCTTTCTTGTTTTATACTTTATTTATTTGACAGAGAGAGAGACAGAAAGAATGGGTGTACCAGGGCCCCTAGCCACTGCAAACGAACTCCAGAGGCATGCGCCACTTTGTGCATCTGGCTTCATGTGGGTACCGGGAAATCAAACCTGGGTCGTTAGGATTTGCAGGCAAGTGCCTTAACCACTGAGTTATCTCTCCTGCCTGAGACCCCTCTTTCATTCTGCTTGGACCCTGCAGATTGGGTAGCCAGCGTCACACTTTTCATATTCTGTCAGTCACAGCAAGTCACAAGGGCAGCCCTGAGCCTTAGTAGGGAAACTGACTCTGGCTCTGAAAGAAGAGCCTTCCTGGCAAGGGTGGGAAGAGGGGCTGGTGGACATCTTTATGAACTGCACAGATGATCTTCAGGGTTTCCATCGGTAAACTGGAAACATCCCTTTTACTCCCCAGGGGTGCTGCAAGGGTAAAAGAATGTCAGAGCTACAGTACAAGGTTTGGAACAAAATGATGGCTCACTCAGGTTTGGTCTTGTCTCACTATCCCCCAACCTGGCTTTATAAATGCTTCCCTGGCCCGGCGTGGTGGCGCACGCCTTTAATCCCAGTACTCGGGAGGCAGAGGTAGGAGGATCGCCGAGAGTTCAAGGCCACCTGAGACTACATAGTTAATTCCAGGTCAGCCTGGACCAGAGTGAGACCCTACCTTGCAAAAACAAAAAACAAAACAAATAAATGCTTCCCTGTCTGCTGTCTCCTTCATGCACATTTATTTTGTCCTATGACCCAGGCACTGTTTCAGAAGCCAGGGATCACCTCAGAGACTACCATAGCCCCTGTTCTGAAGTTTCTTTGTTTATTATTTATTTATTTATTTATTTTGAGGCAAGCCCAACAAACTTGCCTTTTTTAAAGGTAAGAGAGGGAGAGAAGGAGAGAATTGGTTCACTAGGGCCTCCAGCCACTGATATTGAACTCCAGACGCATGCGCCACCTAGTGGTCATGTGCGACCTTGTGCTTGCCTCACCTTTGTGCGTCTGCCTTACGTGGGATCTGGAGAGTGGAACATGGGTCCTTAGGCTTCGCAGGCAAGCGCCTTAACCGCTAAGCCATCTCTCCAGCCCTGGTGAAGTTCATTTTGATGAGAGGAACAGACAAAAGGCGAGGCATGTTCTGTACATTACATACTAAGCTGGCGTGAGGGATGCTAAGGAGAGAAAAAGTCCAGACTTGTGGCAGGAGGCCTTCGTGAGGGGTCCCCCACTGGAGTTAATCCTGGAGGAGGGGCCAGAAGGACAGTGTTGGTGGACCAGAGAGAGGCTGCAGGAAGGAGGGCGGGAGGACTACAGAAGGAGGTGCAGAACTCTGCCTGGGAGGGGCGTTCTCCTCAGACGTGCCTGGCTCCTTCCTCTCCAAGGTATGGACATGTTACCTTCAGCCAGGGGTGGAGGCTGGGGCGTGCTTATAATCCCAGCACTTGGGAGGCTGAAGTAGGAGAATGGTCACGGGTTCAAGGCCAGCCTGGGCTACAGAGTGAGTTCCAGCTCAAACTGGTTTCCAGAAAGACTTCCAAGTCAGCCTAGCTAGTCGGCCTGACTCATAAAACAAAACCCCAAACTCCAACGGCACCCTCCCCAAAAGGAAGAAATGTTATTTTCACACGTGGCTACCTGGGACCATCCAACTTAACACTGTGACCCCTGTGTCACCTCTCCTCTTCCCCTGCACCTCGTTTTCCAGCACTGCCGACTGACTGCTCACATCCATAGTCCCACTGGCTCCTCATATGTTACAGGCCACATCTATTGCATCTCCCTGACATAAATGGGGCACAGTAGGGCTCTATTCCTGGCTCTCCCCAGTGGCTTAAAATCCAGTTTGAGCTTTACTGGGACAAGGGCCGAGAAGGGAGAGTATCCAGCAGTGGAAATGGAGGCCTCCTTCTCTAAAGCCCCTTGGCTAGGCCTCAGAGGGGACAGAAAAGACAAGACACAACTGTTCAGCATGTCACCATGTGCACACACACACAGGGCCCTGCAGCATGGTCTCATCCCTCCTGCCCCTATGCACGTGTGGCTGGCTGACGTGGCTGTGGTTTTGAGGCCCAAGTGCAGATCAGAGCGTCCTGTCCTCGTCTGTGACTGTCATAGTAGGTGGGGGTGGGGACAGTACCTAAACACGCACGCATGTGCACACACGCAGTGGCCCCAGCACATACGTGTGTGCGGGAGACAGGTGGTCAGACAGCTGCCCAAGATCGGCTACTGCTTGCAGACTTCCGGCACAGAAGGCACGTACCATTCTGCACATGGCTTCACTGGGGGCCAGAGGGGCAGAGGAAGCGGCTGCCATGCCTTCCTTACATCTGAACTTCCACCCTTGGCTCAGAGTGCCTCACAGAGGGTACTGAGCTGTTTATCAGTTCTTGCTCTGTGTGTGTGAGGTGGGGGGAGAAGTACAGTTCTCTTTTGCCTTCTCATGTCAAAACAGCTTCCCTGTGGGTCAGCTCCCATGCTCAGCCTTCAGTGCCACCCAGCTAATCTGCTCTGAGCTTGGGGAACACAAGCCTGGCTCTCCCCAGGCCTGCCGGCTCCAGCCCACCCTGGGCTCTGATGCAGGGCGGGGTGTGTGTGTGTGTGTGGGGGGGAAGATTAGGGGCTTTGGGCACAGGATACAGACTCAGTACCAGCTCTGCAGGACCCTAGTCACATGATCTCCCTGTGCCACCTCTTCTATTGGGAAGGGCTGTACAAAGTGGTCAGCAAAGCAGGCTACAGGGTTTCCTGCACCTGGAGGGCCTAGCTGTGACCTGCCAGATCCAACCAGCAACTTCCAGGTCACGTGGGGGTTTCATGGGGGCTCTAAGTCTAGCCCCATCCAGCGTACCCAGGAGTGTGGGGAGGCTGGGCAGGGAATTATCTCTCATCTTTCAATCACTCCAGAAACCCCTAAAAGTCCCTCTGCCCAGCTTCAGTCTGGCCCAGTCGTCTTCATTGCTTTAAGCTTCTACCTGTCTTGCTACGGACCCTCTTTGGCTGCAAGGAGCCCTGAGTGGTGGTGGTGGTGGGGCACTCCCTGGGGCCTCCAGTTCCTCAAGTGTGAAAGGACTGAAAATCCCCCCAAAACAGAATGAACACTGGGTGAGGTCAGACCTAACAGCCCAGGCATGACTACTGGTGGTGTCACTGCCTGAACCCCACACCTGGGCCACCTTGTCTGTTCCTCTTGGCGGGTCTCAGATCACCTCTTTTCCCAGAGCCCCAGCTCCAAGGCTAGACTGGAGGGTGAACAGCGCTCACTGAAACAGGGGAATGAAGGAGGAAGGAAGAGATGCCAGGCTGAGCACCAGGGGCCACCACACCTGGAGGAAGTCGGAGCTGGGCGGCAGTGTGACAGTCCCAGGATCATATGCAGCTCCGGGGTTCCCCACCTGTTGGTGTCACGGGGGAGTGTCTGCCCCTCTCTGCTGCCCTTGGGGACAGGCAGCGCATCCTTGGGGCACTATGTATAGGACCAAAAGTCAGCTTTGCCCCTTCTGGGTCCCTTTCATGTCAGGCGGCCTTTTTGGGCCTGTCACTCATCTTCCCCTAGGGAGTATCTGTTCAGTATCCATGATGTGCTCATTTGATCCCACACTACCTTGTCCTTTTATTATTATTTTCTTTTAATATTTTATTTATTTATTTTGAGAGAGAAAGAGGCAGATAAATAGAGAGATAGATAGAGAGAAAATGGGTGCACCAGGGCCTCCAGCCACTGCAAATATACTCCAGATGCATGCGCCACCTCCTACATCTGGCTTACGTGAGTATTGAACCTGTGTCCTTTGGCTTTGCAGGCATACGCCTTAACTGCTAAGTCATTCCTCCAGCCCTACCCTGTCCTTTAATAGATGAGGAAACTGGCCTTCTGATCCAGCTCCTGACCCGGAGGCCCTCCTTGCCTGCCCAGGTGTGGGGGTTAATTTCCGCTGGGGGAGCCCTCAGAGGCCGCAGCAACCTGGCCTCTTGTTTATATCAAGGAGGAAGCAAGCGCTGCAGGCCATGCCCCTGGCTGCTGGCAGAATCCTGGCAGTTACAGAACTTGCCTTGGCAGAGGACCTGATGGGAAGGGGGGCTTCCTGGGACGGCTCCTGGGTTTAGATGCCTCCAGGTCTCTTTTCAGAAAGGACAGCCCTGCTGAAGAAGGGTCCTGTTACCTTCTGCCCTCAGCCTGGCTTTATGTTCCTTCGTGATTTTTTTTTTTTTTTTTCGAGGTAGGGTCTCACTCTGGCCCAGGCTGACCTGGAATTCACTATGTAGTCTCAGGGTGGCCTTGAACTCACGGTGATCCTCCTACCTCTGCCTCCCGAGTGCTGGGATTAAAGGTGTGCGCCACCACGCCCGGCTCCTTCGTGATTTTTATTAACATAGTTTTTGTTTTCTTTTTCTCCCAGTGCTAAGGATTGAACCCAGGGCCTCTCACATGCTTGGCAAACACTCATTCACTGAGCTATGTCCCCAGCGCCCCCCCCCTTTTTTTTTTGAGAGAGACAGAGGGAGAGGAAGACAGATAGAGAATGGGCACACCAGTAGCCTCTCAGCTGCTGTGAACGAAATCCAGATGTGTGCTCCCCCTTGTGGTCAAGTGCGGCATTGCGCCCTTGCGTCACTTTGCATCTGGCTAAACGTGGGACCTGGAGATTGGAACCGCTGGAGATTGGAACCAGCGTTCTTAGGCTTAGGAGGCAGGCACCTTAACCGCTAAGCCATCTCTCCAGCTCCCGCCCCTATTTTTTGGGTGATAAGTTGTGTAGGCTCATGTTGAGTTCACTCTGCAGCCTTGACAGACCTAGTACTTGCCATTCTCCTGCCTCAGCCTCCTGAGTAGCTGGATCAATTGTACCACCAGGCTTGACCACTTATACTTTTATTTATTTGAGAGAGAGAGAAAGAGAGAGAGAATGAATGGGTACACCAGGGTCTTCAGCCACTGCCAATGAACTCTAGATACATGTGACAACTTGTGCATCTGGTTTATGTGGGTCCTGGGGAACTGAACCTGGATCCTTTGGGTTTGCAGGCAAGCGCCTTAACTGCTAAGCCATCTCTCTAGCCTCCACTTACACTTTTATGTAGCAACTTATGCATTTTTTTTTTTTGAGGTAGGGTCTCTCTCTAGTCTAGGCGGATCTGGAATTCACTATATAATCTCAGGGTGGCCTCGAACTCACGGTGATCCTCCTACCTCTGCCTCCCGAGTGCTGGGATTAAAGGTGTGCGCCACCACGCCCGCCTTTAACTTATGCATTTCTTGTTTGTTCCTCACCCCCCACCCAACCAGAATCACGAACCCTAGAGGTCAAGGGAGGGTCTGCCTTGTCCCTTGCCTAGAATGGCAGTGGGCACAAACTCAATAATTTTTTTGGTGGCAACATGAAGGAAGGAAAGATGGAAATGAGGTAGAAGAGGCATAAGTGGGAGAGAGTTTGATAGGAGGATGCGTGTATTCAGAGCAAGCCAAACAGATCATTGCAGGTGGAGGCGCGCAATGAGTACTCACTCGGAAACTTTGGAACAGACCCACCACGTACAGCCATGTGGTCGGTCTTACAGAGACTGCAAAATGAATGTTGCCTTCTTCAGTTGTGTAGTTCCCAAACTGGACAGCAGTCCATGGTGCCCCTGGGTATAGGGAAGGACAAGAAAAGTCTTGACGCCCCCTCCCCACCCAAGGGTGCGAGAGCGTATGGAGTCAGGGCAGGTCTCCAGGTGCCTGTAGCAGGAGGAACAGGCTGTACCCACCACTAGTACACCATGTGGTCGTGGTTAGAAGTTCGCCATCCGGTGTTGTCTCCACAGACGGTTGTCCAACCCGTGGGGAGTAACCGCTGTTCTGTTAGCAATCTCTAGTACCTGGTGAACCCAGGGGGAGGCGGAGGGGTGGGTAGGGAAATCACCCAGCACACCCCACAAACACACACTAAATACTGGGGGGGCCCAAGATAATAGCAACCGCGGGAGGGAGGGAGGAGCGGTTCCTGGGCTGGTGGGTGCTGAAGACGGAGGACACCGTGTTCTGAGGTCTCTCCACAGAGCAGAGGTCTCCTGGGGGGGGTGGTGGAGGGGACCTGCCCCTCCCCAGTCCTCCTGCCTGGGCACAACAACAATAGCCTGGTGGTTGCAGCCGCCCCAGATGAGTCACCTTGCCCGCAGTGAGCCTGGCTGGAGATGTTATCAGCAGCTTCGCTTGTTTCATTCCTGGGTGACATCACCCGCCTCCTGTCTTCTCAGCACTGCAGCCTGGCACATCCTGGAAAGGATGGCCTGCAGGGTTCCTGCCAAAAGCCACCAGGGTGGGCTGGTGGGTCTTCTAGAAGCTCAGCTCATGGCCCCAGTGAGTGGCCTTGTTTCTGGCTTTAGCCGTGCGAGTCCTCAGTTTACCTCACAGGAAATACTGCCTGCAGTCTTCCCGCCCTGCTCCTTGCATGAGTCCCCTCTCTCAGCTTCAGCCAGACAGTATGTGGTGGGCAAGGTGTCCAACGACACCTTCTGTGGCCCAGGACTCTGCTCCAAGTTCTAGAGTGGGAGCCCCGTGACCTAAGAGCCTCTGAGACTGGTCTTTGGGCTCCCCAGTATGCTCAGGTGTTGACTGTGCCACCCTGCTGGCCTTTGCCCACTTCTGCCCAATCACTTTGCCCAAGACCTAAAGCATCTTCTGTCCCCATGTCCCTGGCAGCTTCCTTGGGCTCGTAGGAGGTGCCAGACGGTCAGTCAAGCAGGGACCACGGTGACCAGAGATATCTGCTACACCATAGCAGGCAAGAGAGAAAGACAAGATCCTCCCTCCCATCCTTCCATCATTCCATCTAGACAACAAGCGGTAGGTGAGAGGCCCATAAGAGGCTGGCCCTCAGCCTACGTCTGGAGGCTGCCCAAGCTTCGCCAGCTGGACAGGTAGAGGGAACATAGGCAGCGCCGGAGTTGGGAAGTAGGGCCAGCCTTCACGGCTTCCCCCAGGCCTCCCTGTGACCCCCCCAAGAGACAGCTCAGGTTTCCAAACAGCACTCACCTCTGGTCTAGTTATTTGACCAAAAGGAACTGTTCCTTAGAAGGAAAGATAGATAGATAGAAAAAGAAAGAAAGAAAGAAAGAAAGAAAGAAAGAAAGAAAGGAAGGAAGGAAGGAAGGAAGGAAGGAAGGAAGAAGAGAAGGAGGAGAAGGAAAAAGGAAGCTGGGCTCACGCCTTTAATTCCAGTACTCAGGAGGCAGAGGTAGGAGGATTGCCATGAGTTCGAGGCCACCCTGAGACTACATAGTGAATTCCAGGTCAGCCTGGGCTAGAGCGAGACCCTAAAAAAAAAAAAAGGAAGAAAGAAAGAAAAGAACCCAAGTTAATCTATTTACCATCAGCTGAGGAGCAGACCCTAAAAGCATTCATACCACACTAGGCCCTTGGAAAGGTGGAAAACCTTAGGTGGGCCTCCCTGTCTGGTATTCACCCTGCCTTTCTTTTTCGTTTTCTTTTTCTCCTCCTCCTCCTCCTCCTCTCCTTCTTCTTTTTCTATATACATACAAACATATATATATATATATTTTTTGGTTTTTCAAGATAGGGTCTCACTCTGGTCCAGGCTGACCTGGAATTAACTATGTAGTCTCAGGGTGGTCTTGAACTCACGGTGATCCTCCTACCTCTGCCTCCCAAGTGCTGGGATTAAAGGTGTGCACCACCACGCCCGGCTTTTAGAGCTTTTTTTTTTTAATGAGTCCCAGTGATTCCTGGATTTCTGCTCCCCTGTAAGACTGGTGATGCATCTAGCCTAGCTGTTTATGTGCTTCCTGAGACTTGAACTTGAGCAATTTCTTAGGCTTCCTCTGGCCTCTTGCTTACACAGGAAGTGCTCTTAACTGCTGAGCCATCTCTATAGTCCCTATTTTGATGTCTATTTTTTTTTTCGGTCCTCCTCCATTATCCATGACAACCTGTTGCTGTCATATCCGGAAGACAGCATCCAAAATGTTCTTCCCCATCCTTTGGCTCTTATGCTCCTTTATTATTTATTTATTTATTTATTTATTTATTTATTTATTTATTTATTAGAGACAGAGAGAGGGAGAGAGAGAGAGAGTGAGAATGGGCACGCCAGGGCCTCTAGCCACAGCAAAGGAACTCCAGACTCGTGTGCCACCATGTGCATCTGGCTTATGTGGGACCTGGAGTTACCACACCCGGCTCAATTTTATTTTTAAAAAACATTTTATCGGTTGGGCGTGGTGGTGCACGCCTTTAATCCCAGCATTAGGGAGGCAGAGGTAGAAGGATCGCTGTGAGTTCAAGGCCACCCTGAGACTCCATAGTGAATTCCAGGTCAGCCTGGACTAGACTGAAACCTTACCTCGAAAGGGACTGGAGAGATGGCCTAGTGGTTAAGGAGTTTACCTACAAAGCCAAAGGATTCCGTTTCGACGCTCCAGGACCCACGTAAGCCAGATGCACAAGGAGGCGCATGCATCAGGAGTTTGTTTGCAGTGGCTGGAGGCCCTGGCACCCCCATTCTCTCTCTCTTTCTCTTTCTTTCTCTCTCTCTGTCTGCCTCTTTCTTTCTCACTTTCTCAAGTAAATAAATAAATTAAAAAAAAATTTTAAAAAGAAAAACAAACAAGCAAACGTTTTATTGACAACTCCCATACCTATCGACACAGTGCCATGATCACAAGCCTTTGCACAATCTTTTCTTTCCCCTTCTTGTACTTCCTCCACTGAATCCCTTCTTCTGAACTAGTCTGTCTTCCATTTTGATGTCATTAAGATTTCCCTCCTACTATGTGCCTTTTTAAAAGTTTACTTATTAGAGACAGAGAAAGGGGGAGAGAGAGAGAATGAGAATGGGCATGCCAGGGCCTCCAGCCGACGCACGCACCACCTCGTGCATCTGGCTTACGTGGGTCCTGGGAATTGAGCCTTGAACCGGGGTCCTTAGGCTTCACAGGCAAGTGCTTAACCACTAAGCCATCTCTCCAGCCCTGTGCAGGTCCTATGTAGATAGCATAAGCCACTGTGAGGTCATGAATGCTATGACCACCTTGTGTTTGGAAAACAGTATTGCAAAGTGCTCCTCCCCTTTCTTTGGCTCTTACATTCTTTTTTTTTAAAGATTTTATTTTATTTATTTATTAGAGACAGGGAGGGAGAGAGAGAGAATGGACGCACTGCAAACGAACTCCAGATGTATGTGCCGCCATGTGCATCTGGCTTACATGGGACCTGGAGAATCGAACCTGGGTCCTTAGGCTTCACAGGCATGCGCCTTAACTGCTAAGCCACCTCTCCAGCCCTTATTCTTATTTATTTTTTTGACAGAGAGAGAGAGAGAGAGAGAGAGAGAGAGAGAGAAGAGAGAGAATGGGTGCGCCAGGGCCTCCAGCCACTGCAAACGAATTCCCAGACTCATGCGCCACCCTGAGCATCTGGCTAACGTGGGTCCTGGGGAATCAAACCTGGGTCCTTTGGATTTGCAGGCAAATGCCTTAACTGCTAAGCCATCCCTCCAGCCCTGGCTCTTACATTCTTTTTGCCACTTCCTTCAGCCTTGGAGGGTGTGATACAAATGTTTCACTTAGTGCTGAGCACTCCTCTGTCACTTCTCAGCATGTTGGTGAGCTTTGAGTCACCCCAGTGGTCACTGCCATCTGAAAAGAGAAGCTTCTCTAACAAAAGTGAATGTGACACTAATATATGGGCATAAGCACACACATTTAGAAGGCAGGATTTTTTTTAAAATTTTTTTAATTTTTTTTTTTTATGCTTTTCGAGGTAGGGTTTCACTCTAGCTCAGGCTGACCTGGAATTGATTATGTAGTCTCAGGGTGGCCTCAAACTCACAGTGATTCTCCTACTTCTGCCTCCCAAGTGCTGGGATTAAAGGCATATGCCACCACACCCGGCAAGGGCAGGATTTAAAAAAATATATATTTTATTATTTAATTTTATTTTATTTGAGAGGGAGGGAAGGAGAGAATGAGGCAGATAGAGAGAGAATGGGCACGTCAGGGTCTTCAGCCACTGCAAACTCCAGATGCATGCACCCCCTTGTGCATCCGGCTTACGTGGGTCCTGGGGAATCGAGCCTTCAACCGGGGTCCTTAGGCTTCACAGGCAAGTGCTTAACCGCTAAGCCATCTCTCCAGACCTAGCTATCTTTTAAAAAATTTATTTATTTAGCCGGGCATGGTGGCGCATGCCTTAATCCCAGTACTCAGGAGGCAGAGGTAGGAGGATCACCATGAGTTTGAGGCCACCCTGAGAATACATAGTGAATTCTAGGTCAGCCTGAGCCAGAATGAGACCCTACCTCAAAAAACAAAACAAAACAAAACAAAACAAAACAAAACAAAACAAAACAAAACAAAAAAAACCCTTATTAATTTATTTATTTCAGAGAGAGAGAGAGAGAGAGGGGTGGGGTGAGCCAGGGTCTCCAGACACTGCAAACAAACTCCAGATGCGTGCTCCACCACTTTGCACATCTGGCTTACATGGGTGCTGGGGAATTGAACCTGGGTCCTTTTGGCTTTGCAGGCAAGCACCTTATTGTAACTGCTAAGCCATCTCTCCAGCCCCCCCATTAGCTATCTTTTTGTTTGTTTTTCTGGGACAGGGGTCTCCCTGTGAAGCCCCTGGCTGGCCTGGAATTTACAATCTTCCTGCCTCAGCCTCTCCACCTCTTCTGGTAGGTTGTAACAATTCAGCAGTGAGGTCTAGTGACATCATCCCCTCTTTACTATTCTGTCACTGTTTTTTCCCTCCTAATATTTTATTTATTTATTTTTAATTTTTAAATTTTATTTATTTATTTATTTATTTATTTATTTATTTATTTATTTATTTATTTATTTTTATTTTTGGAGAGCGACACAGAGAGAGACAGACAGAGAGGGAGACAGATAGAGATGGGCGCGCCAGCAGTCTCTCAGCTGCTGTGAACGAAATCCAGATGCGTGCTCCTCCTTGTGGTCAAGTGCGGCATTGCGCCCTTGCGTCACTTTGCATCTGGCTAAATGTGGGAGCTGGAGATTGGAACCGCTGGAGATTGGAACCAGTGTTCTTAGGCTTAGGAGGCAGGTGCCTTAACTGCTAAGCCATCTCTCCAGCCCCCTATTTATTTATTTGAGAGAGAGAGAGAGAGAGAATGGACACACCAGGGTCTCTAGCCACTGAGAACAAACTCCAGAGCATGTGTCTCCATGTGCATCTGGCTTATGTGGGTCCTGGGGAATCGAACCTGGGTCCGTCAGGCTTCACAGGCAAGCACCTTAACCACTAAGCTATCTCTCCAGCCCCTGCTTGTTTGTTTTTGCTTTTGTTTTCTTTTTTTGGAGGCAGAGAGTTATAGCTATCTCCTGCTCAAGTGCTGGTGTTACAGGCATGTATCACACCCTATACATGCTTTGTACATGCTAGGCAAGTGTTTTACCATTGAGCAACACCCCAGTTTGCCCCCCACCCCTACAGATACATATTTTGAGACAGGGTCTTATGTAGTCAAGGCTGATCTCAAACTGTGCCCTCTTGCCTGCACCCCCTAAAGTTGTGTACCATCATGCCTAGCTTTTTTTTTTTTTTTTGGTCTGTGCTGCTATACTCAGCATCCTTAGCCTCTTAAAAATTTATATGATTTTCTTTTCTTTTTCTTTTTCTTTTTTTTTTTTGGCTTTTCGAGGTAGGGTCTCACTCTAGCTCAGGCTGACCTGGAATTCACTATGTAGTCTCAGGGTGGCTTTGAACTCATGGTGATCCTCCTACCTCTGTGCCCCCCCCCCCCGGGGCTGGGATTGAAGGCGTGCGCCACCACGCCCAGACTTCCAGCCCTTATTTTTATTTTGACACAGGGTCTCCCTAATGTGCTCAGGCTCATGATCCACCCTCGGCCTCTTGAGTAAGTGGGATCATGAACACTCTCTCTAACACTTTAGGTATCTGGCTGGTCGAGTAGTGAGTGGCATGTCTGTTATGGGGGAAACCAGTTGCTCTCTAGTTGGATTTGAGGCCTGTTGTACAGGAGGGAATTCATGCCTAGTACTGAAAAATCTGGTCAAAAGCCTATGGCTGCAGAGGTCACGAGCCCTAGAGGAAAGTTACTGTGGTTGTTTGGCTAAATGGGTATATTATGCCCACCAAATTTCCCTCTAAATACTTATGTTTATGCCCATATATTAGTGCTGCTTACACTTTAAAAAAAATATTTGAGAGAAGGCTGGAGGGATGGCTTAGCGGTTAAGGTGTTTGCCTGCAAAGCCGAAGGACCCAGGTTTGATTCCCTAGGACCCATATTAGCCAGACGCACAAGGTGGCACATGCATCTGGAGTTCGTTTGTAGTGGCTGGAAGTCCTGGCACGCCCATTCTTTCCCTCTCTCTCTCTCTCTCTCTCTCTGTCAAATAAATAAATAAAAATAAAATAAAAAATTTTTTGAGAGAGAGGGAGGGTGGGCATATTATGGTCGTCTGTTCTTGCACACTAATTCCAGACGCATACACCAATTTGTATATCTTGTTTGACGTGGGTGCTGGGGAATCGAAGCCAGGCCACCAGGCTTTGCAAGCAAGTGCTTCTAACCATTGAGAAACCTCTCCGGCTTCCTGCTTCCACTTTTCTCTTTTCGGATGGTGCTGACTACTGGGGAGACTCAAAAGTTGTCAAAGTGCTGAGAAGAAGTGACAGTTGAGTGTTCAGCACCAAGTGAGACATTTCTATCACACCCTCCAATGGCTCAGGGAACATTGCAAGGGCGTGGGAGGGAGGTGGCAGAAAGAATGTAAAGCAAAGGATGAGAAGGAACACTTTGGAAACCTACCTTCCAGACACACGCTGGTGATTGTATTCCTGACTTCACAGTGGCTGTGCAAGACCTGTACAATGCTGGGCCCATCAACCGGTTGTCATGGAGAATGGAGGAGGTAAAAAGGAAAAAAGAAAAAGAAAGAAGAAAGCCATTAATATGTAAGAGAGAATAGTAAGACTCAGTGTAGGGCTGGCAAAAGGGAGACGGAGTGGTAGGACTGTGTCTTGTTTTGTTTTTTTTCAAGGTAGGGTCTTGCTCTAGCCCAGGCTGACCTGGAATTCACTCTGTAGTCTCAGGGTGGCCTCGAACTCATGTTGATCCTCCTACCTCTGCCTCCCAAGTGCTGGGATTAAAGGCGTGCACCACCAAGCTCAAATTTTTAAATAATTTTTTTGTTTTAATATAAAGATAATAATATAATAAAAGAAACAAATAAAACAAAGGCTGGGGAGTAAAGGTGCCTGCTTGCAAAGTCTGCTAGCCAGAGTTCAATTCCCCAGCTGTCCATATAAAGCCAGGGGGGCAGTGGCAAGAGATTCTGGTATGGCCATACACACACACACACACACACACACACACATCCGTGCAAACAAGTAAAGTTTTTTAAATGGCCAGGTATAGTGGTACATGCCTCTTGTTTCAGTACTTGGGAGGCGAGAGTGGACGTTCAGGCTAGCCTTGAACAAACAAACAAACAAACAAACAAACAAACAAACAAACAAAGAGGCTGGAACTCACAGACCTTCTAGAAACTTCCACCAGCTCTGGGGCTCTTTTTGATGCCATGGGGTCCTGTTGCCTTGGCAACTCCCTGCCTGCCTCTCTTTAGCTTAAGGTTTCTGCTGCCACTGGGTGCTGGCAGGCCAGGCCCATGCTGAAAACAGTTGGGTCCCCAAACCTTTCTTTCTTCACTCAGGCTGTTCCAGGGGTCCTTTGAGCAGCAGAGCTGTCTTCCCCTGCCTCCTTCTTCAGGGCTTCATACTGCCCCATCCTCCCACAACCTCCCCTCCAACTTCCCTGTGGCACCTTCCCAGCTACAGATTCAGAAGACCTGACCTTGACCACAGACAGGCTGCCACACTCGCTCCACCTGGAACCCATCCCTGCCAAGAGTGTGGTGGGCAGATGCCAGGCAGACTAGGGGTTTCCAGTTCCCTGCTGCGACCCCCAGAGCCAGTCCCCAAGGCTACTTTCTTTTGAGCCTTCATTTCCTCATCTATCAAATGGGGCGATAACATCACCTGCCTTTCAGGTGGGCACAGAGCCTGCCCAGTGCATGGTATGCCTTGGTGTACCATGAGGGTGTGGCCAACAACGTTGTGGCATCCACTGTTATGCTGGGAGCCAGGGGGAAGTATAAATAGGGCTGCCCACTTTCTGCTATCTCCAAAGACTCCACCTGGGCAAATTCCTTTTGGCCAACACTTCCTTCTAGGACCCAGGGCTGTCCATCTTGGTCTGTAGTGTCCAGAGTAAGCTGCCACTATAGTGGCTTGTCAACAAGGCCCAAAGCTTGCTCCTACCACATGGGGCTGACATATTGAATTGGCAACGTGGTCAGCCTTGCCTTGTCCTCTTCCTCTGTGTAACCTTGCTCTCCTCATTTGCGGGATGAGCAGCATAGCTCTCCATCCTCAGAGGAGGAGAGAAGGCTGGGTAAGGCTGGGGAGCAGAGAAGCGGTCAGACTTGCAAGCTCAGCTTGGGTGAAGCTTATGAGAGAAGCTTTACCATGCAGCCAACCCTCCTTCCAGCCTCCCTGGGGTCCTGTGCCTGAGGCCACAGCGCCCCCTGCTGGCAGTAGTCTTCTAAGAAGCTCCCTGTGGGCAGCCCCAGCTCCATAAGGCGTTTTCCTCACTGTGACCTCCCTGAGGTGGGTTTGCCCTTCCTTAAGCAGCCCATTCTGAGCCAGGGAGTGCACTCAGGTGTCCAGGCCTGGGGTGGGAAGCTGGGGGAGGGGAGTGATCATGTTTCTGAACCTTTGATTTTTCTATTATTTTATTTTATGTTATTTTTATTTGAGAGCAAGAGAGAGAGCGAGAGAGAGACACACACACAGAGAGAGAGAGAGTGGTCTCCAGCCACTGCAAACGGACTCCAGATGCATGCGCCACCTTGTGCATCTGGCTTACGTGGGTCCTGGGGAATTGAGTCTCGAACCGGGGTCCTTAGCTAAGGCTTCACAGGCAAGCGCTTAATGGCTAAGCCATCTCTCCAGCCTGCATCTCGACCTTTGAAATCTCTGCGGAGAAAGGGTCACAGCTTGGTAGGAGTCAGATGGCTGAACTGGGGTCTGCTTCCTTGATCTTGGACCTCACTCCCACCCAGGTCCACAGGAGCTCTCCTTGCTCAGAAGACCTGCACAGTGCTTGTCTTCCCTCCTGCACACTGCCCCTTTCAGACCCTTTCTCCACACTGAACGAGCTTGACCACGGCCTCAGCGTTTCCTAAGCCTGGTTCTTGGGCAGATGCAGGGGATTCAGGAACAAGTCTCTCACTGCCCCCTGCCCAGGACTCAGACATAGCACTGTCCCCTTCCCATCAACTCCCCACCTCTCCTCCATCCTCAGTGTTTTCCCGGGCTCTGGACAACATGGCTGACTGTACATACACCTCCTTCGCTCATCCCCACCCCGTCATGGTTTACTGCCCTTCAACTGCCTTTATTTTCCTTTAACCTACTATCCTGTGCCAGATAAAATTCTCTCCCCCACTTCAGAAAGCCTTCCTGGGGCTGGAGAGATGACTTAGCAGTTAAGGCACTTGCCTTAGTGTCACATGCATCTGGAGTTCATTTGCAGTGGCTAGCGGCACTGGTACGCCCATTCATTCATTCATTCATTCATTCATTCCCTCTCTCTAATATATATTTTAAAAAAGCCTTCCTTCATGACTTCATTCTTTGGGATTTTTCTCTGGTTCTAAGACCTCCCCTCACACTGCTTTGCCCTGAGCACTTGTACTTTATCCTGTCACACCCCTGGAAGCCCCAGGTCTCTGGAGGGAAGGTCTCCTCTCTTGAAAAGAACCAGAGGAGAGGCCGGGCGTGGTGGCGCACGCCTTTGATCCCAGCACTCGGGAGGCAGAGGTAGGAGGATCGCCATGAGTTTGAGGCCACCCTGAGACTACATAGCTAATTCCAGGTCAGCCTGGACCAGAGTGAGACCCTACCTTGAAAAACCAAAAACAAACAAACAAACAAAAAAACCAATTTAAAAAATATTTATTTATTTGAGAAGAGAGACAGAGAGAGAGAGAGAGAGAGAGAGGAGAGAGAGAGAGAGATGGGTGCACTAGGGCCTCTAGTAACTGCAAATGAACTCCAGATGCATGTGCCATCCTGGGCCTCCAGCTTTACATGGAGAATTGAACCTGGGTCCTTTGGGCTTTGCCAGCAAATACCTTAAGACCCTCCTTTAAGACCTTTCTGTTGTTCTGTTTCAAGGCAAAGTCTCATGTAGCCCAGACTGGCTTCAACCTCAGTATATAGCCCAGACTGACCTTGGGCTCACAGTCCTTTCCCCTCGGGCTCAGGAGTAAGTGTTGGGATTACTGATTCGCGCTATCACCACATCCCAGCTTCAGGTCTTTTGTTTTTTAAATCTTTTATTTAGAGAGAGAGAGAGGGGCGAGAGAAAGAGAGAATATGGGCACACCATGGCCTCCAGCCACTGCAAATGAACACAGACCACTTTGTGCATCTGGCTTTATGTGGGTATTGGGGAATTGAACCTGGGCATAGAGTGGATGGGACAGTGTGACGACCCTTTGGGAACTGAGGGTGCCTGGCCTCATCTGTGATCGTATTGGAGGGACTTTTTTTTTCCAGTCCCGATGGGCTGGCAAAAGTCCTCAAGTGGCACTCAACCATACAGTGCAGGCAGGGTACCAACTGCCAGTCCCTTAGCCAGAGGTGGGAGGTGGTTGTGGGGAAACAGCTGTAAGAACCAGAATGCCTTGATAGACTCCATCAAAGCTGCTTGCCTGTGCCCTGGGGCCTGACTGAGAGTGGGTGGGGCAAGAAAGAGCTTTCAGCTGGGAACAGCTGCTGGCCAGGCCCCAGTGCAGAGGTGGAGGCCACAGGGTGTCCCCTTGAGCTTGGGTTAGGAATGTCCCCCGAGGCTCATCACCCTGACACAACCCTCTCGGGAGGCTTTCGGGGGCCCTCCTCTGCACCCTCCCTGGGTGGGCTCAAAGCATCCTTCTCAACCCTGGGGAATCCTGAACACCCCGCAGACCGAGCTCCCCTCTCAGGCCAGTCTTTACCTAGGGGCCCAAACCTGATTGGACAAAGAACGGGACTTTGAGGAGGAAGCGGAACTCACCTGAAAGGTTTCTGCCCGTCACTCTCCCTGCGCTTTCCCGGTGGAAGCCCGGTCGTATGTCCTGCGGGCGCGGTGTATAGGCGTAAATGCTCCCATGAGGCATGTGCATGGAACTGGCTCTCATCTCATGGCATTGTGGGTCCGGTATGTTTTGGAGTTCGCCTAGGGGACAGATGCTGTCATCTGCCTGGAGACCTTCTCTGAATTGGGCTGAGCCAGTTTCCTCATGGTAAATGGGTGTTTCCTCCCTTCTTTGTTGGGAAGGTTGGAGGGAAGGTGCTGGGTGCTGTGAGCATAGTCTCTGGGGAGTTCAAGAGAGGGTTTGCTGCTGCCATTGTCATCATAGCCACTTATTGAGGTTAACATTTGGTTTCTAGAATGTACCTTTAAGGAATTCCTTTAGCCTAATGAAAAAGCAAAGGTCCCTTTAATCTCAGCACTGGGGAGGCAGAGGCAGGAGGATCGCCGCCGTGAGTTCGAGGCCACCCTGAGACTACATAGTGAATCCCAGGTCAGCCTGGGCTAGAGCAAATCTCTACCTTGAAAAGCCACAAAATAAAACAAAGCCAATGGGGCTGGAGGGATGGCTTAGTGGTTAAAGCATTTGCCTGCAAAGCCAAAGGACCTCAGTTCAATTTCCCAGGATCCACGTAAGCCAGATGCACAAGGAGGCGCATGCATCTGGAGTTCGTTTGCAATGACTGGAGACCCTGGAGCGCCCATTTTCTCTCTCCTCCCTCCCTCCCTCTTTCTGTTTGTCAAAATAAATAAATAAAAATATTTAAAAAAATAAAAGGGAAAATAAAACAAACAACCCCCCCTCCCAAACCAAAAAAAAAAAAAAAACAACAACACAAGCAAAGGTCTTTTTGGGGAGCCCTGGTACCCCAGGTTTATCTCTTCAGCTTCTACTTGGGAAAAACTTGAGCCCCGGAACATTTTGGCATTTGGGGGGTTCAGGATGAAAACCAAGATGTAGGTTGTCCAGGGATGCAGCTGGAATTGGCTGGGTTCCTGTCACCTTCGGGGATGGTGTATGTGTGTCAGTGTGTGAGGCTGCGTGACCCCAGTTTGAGATCTGGTGGAAGGTGTGTATGCGCACACATGTATAAATGGGTAGGGGTTGTGGGTGACGCTGTGTGTATGCTTGCGTGGGCCAGGTGGGCACCGTTCTTGCCCTGGCTGGGGAGGGTTTGCACCTGCCTCTGTGGGTTCTTTGCCTCACTCTCTTCCAGTGTCTTTTGAGCAGAGTGTGTGCTGGGCGAGAGGTGGGGTAGGCTGGCAGTGGTGGTGGTCCCCGACCTCATCATTGAGTTATTTGTCACAGATCCTTGCAGGCTGATCTGTGGGCACTTGGGTGGAGTGAAGGTCCCAGGGCTGGGGTGAAGGGAGGCAGCACGGGTCTGCTTGCCTGAGGAGTTCTGGGTCCAAGCTGGCTTTCCATCCTTTCCATGAGAGCGGAAGTTAAGGAAGTTTCTTCCCGAAGGAAACAGTACTCATTCAATCTGAGCTAGGAGGGGGTTAGGACTAAACTATTCCTGAACTAGTTCCGTGACTTCATGCACGGGGTTCTAGAACTACAGTAGGAAGTGACTTGAGATATGGACTGCTAGGATTATGGGCGGCTGCTAGGAATGTCTATGGCCTTGTCTCTAACCTGACTGGTCCTTCTTTGGGGGAGACCCTGGGCAGAGTAGGAACCCCACAGAGAATGTGGACCTCAGTGAGCCCTTTGCTGGTCTGGAGGGTCCCTAGCTCCATGAATCCAGGCAGTAGGCAGAGTTCTGCGTGGCCCTGGAAGCAGACTGGCCAGTGATAGTGTTCCTATCTGAGGCTGCCGGCTTGCAAATATGAAAATATACTATTGGGATAAATCAAATATATACATTTTTTTTTCAAAGCAGGGTCTCGCTTTCTAGCCCAAGCTGACCTGGAATTCACTATGTAGTGTCAGGGTGGCTTTGAACGCACAGCAATCCACCTGCCTCTGCCTCCTGAGTGCTGGGATTGAAGGCGTGTGCCACCACGTCTGGCTCAAATGCACGTTTGTTCCAAGCTGAGCATTTCATAATATATTTTGGCTATCAGAATTGTCCTTAATCAAGAGAAATCAGAATTGCAATGTTTATTTTATTATTATTTATTTATTTGAGAGAGAGAGAGAGAGAGAGAGTGATGGAGGGAGAGAATGGTTGCACCAGGGCCTCCAGCCACTGGCAAAGGAACTCAGATGCATGAGCCACCTTGTGCATCTGGCTTATGTGGGTCCTGGGGAATGGAACCTGGGTTCTTTGTATTTGCAGGCAAGTGCCTTAACCGCTAAGCCATTTCTCCCGTGCCAAAATTGCAATGTTGACAGAGATGGACACTTAGTGGGGAGCATGGCTATCCATGCTGAAAGAGTGTGAGAACTCTGTCTTGATCTTCCATGAAACCCATGTTTTCAAATGTGTAGACCCAAGCCTGGGCGTGGGGGCACACGCCTTCAATCCCAGCACTCGGGAGGCAGAGGTAGGAAGATCACTGTGAGTTCGAGGCCACCCTGAGACTACAGAGTGAATTCCAGGTCAGCCTGGGCTAGCGTGAGACAAGATTCTTTGGTCCTTGTTGCTCACATGACAGGCGTTACTGTTTGCTTGAAAGGGAAACCCACAAAGCCTTGCAAGTATGGCCAGCCCTGTCCACGCTCAGGGACAGGCAAAGTCAGGTGGTGAAAGCGAAGGGTGACCTGAGGGCATGGATCAGTGTGTGGGTGCACTCCGTAACTGTCCCCAGGACTCCCCCAAAACCTCCTACTATACTCCTACCCTCACTGCCTGGCCTGTGCAGTGGCCTATGAGTTAAGCAATGCCTTCTGAGATCCTTGTCATGCAGCATAGAGTGTGTGGTTAGACTCTTCCTTACCAAGCAGCCCAGCAGGCCAAGGCCTGGCATGTGAAACAGGGAAAGCAGGTGGGGGAGTGTCTCAGGCTTAAAAAAATATATTTTATTTATTTGAGAGAGAGTCAGAGAAAGAGAACAGACACACCAAGGCTTCCAGCCACTGCAAACCAACTCCAGACGCGTGCGCCACCTTGTACATCTGGCTTATGTGGGTCCTGGGGAATCGAACCTGGGTCTTTTGGTTTTGCAGGCAAGCGCCTTAACTGCTAAGCCATCTCTCCAGCTCAGGGCCCTCTTTCTTAAAGTGAGGGGTTGGAGGGCGAGGAAAGAAGGAATGCTGGGTGCAGAGAAGAGCTGGGTTTTGCCTTGAAGGGTAGGAGTACAGAGGATGAGCTACATGGGGGAGGACGCCGCTAAAAGGAAGTTTCTGGAAATTTGTGCTTCTTTCCTGAACTTCCTCTCTCTTCTCCCCTCCTCCCACTGGAACCAGGATCCAATTTCCTCTTTTTTATTTTTTCTTCAAAATACAACTCAACACATTCTCAGAAGAGAACTTGTGAGGAAAGAAAAATGATCTGAGATTTAACAGAAAGCTTGCGTATAAAGATCATGAAAAACAAAAAGTTCACCATCACGTGACGTGCTTTGTATCTCTCTGAGTGGGCACCAGCTAGGGTCACTCTCAGCATAGGTGTCCCTCATTATTCAACTTGCCCGTAAGTGGCCCCACATCATGGAGAAGTTTCAGATATAACCACATGGAGACCCTACGTTTGGGGAGAGATTCACATACTGCGACCTCTGGAGGCAGGTCACCCTGGCAGGGACAGCCACACAGGCTTCTGCCCTATGTAATGAACCAGAATCTTCTGTAACAGCTGCTCTAACAGATGTTCTGAAAAATCTACTCTGAGCAGCCCTCTACCCAGGCTGGTGGCCTGCTTAACTCACTGAGCTCTCAGAGGTGGCTGGTGCTTGGACTTGGCAGCTCTTGCAAGCTGCCTTCCAAGGAGAACCTCATTGTCTCTGGTTCATGGAGGGCCGCTTGTATTGGTAGTCCTACAGACCCAAAGTTCTCCACCAAGCTTTCAATTCCTATTAAGAATCACCAGGGGCTGGAGAGCTGGCTTAGTGGTTAAGGCGCTTGCCTGCAAAGCCAAAGGACCCTGGTTCGATTCCCCAGGACCCACGTAAGCCAGATGCACAAGGGGGCGCATGCATCTGGAGTTCCTTTGCAGGGCTGAATGCCCTGATGCACTCATTCTCTCTCTCTCTCCCTCTCCTCCCCTGCCTCTTTCTCTCTTTCAAATAAATAAATAAATAAAATATATTTTAAAAAAGAATCACCAGGCTAGCATCTCCAAAACTATCTTCTGAGCAGGACATGCCCCAGAGTAAAACACTTTCTCCCAAAAATATACAAAAGTAGCAACATTTTTCTTTTAAAATTTATTTTGTGGTCTGGAGAGATGGCTTAGCGGTTAAGGGGCTTGCCTGCAAAGCCAAAGGACCCAGATGCACAAGGTGGTGCATGCATCTAGAGTTTGTTTGCAGTGGCTGGAGGCCCTGTAGTGTCCATTCTCTCTCTCTCTCTCTCTCTGCCTCTTTCTCTCTCTCTCAAATAAATTAAAATTATTGTGAAAAAATACGTTTATGAAAAGTGATAAATGTGTGTATGCATCTCACCATATGACTATATATATATAGTTTTTTTTTGAGGTAGGGTCTCACTCTAGCCCAGGCTGACCTAGAACTCATTCTGTAGTCCCAGCCTGGCCTTGAATTCAGGGATATCCTCCTGCCTCTGCCTCCCAAGTGCTGGGATCAAAGGTATGTGCCACCACATCCAGTGTATGACAATATTTTTACACATATGGAGCACTCTACTGTCAGATGATATCAGGAATTCATATTGGGACTTGTCAATGCACGCAGGATTCTGTCGAGATTTTGTGCTCTATAATGTGCGTACTGGGCTGTGAGATCCCTGGGGACAAGAGTCAGGTTTGAGGTCCCTTCCTATGTTGGGGTGGATTGTCCTATTGGTGGCTTTCGGGGAGCCACACCTTCTGGTACTCATGCCTCCATTCTCTTTCCCCATGAGCTTGGGCATGTGACTTGTTTTTGAGAACACGACATGAGCAAGTATGACCAAGCACAGATCTGATAAGCATTGCCTCTTCTCTCGGGGCTTGTCCTTCTGGAACATTCTCAGGAAGCCAGCCACTGATCTGAAAGGAGGTTGAAGTAGATTCATGAGCGATGACAACACATGGAAGAGCTGGGGAATCAGATAGTTTGCTGTGGCCTTCTTGAACTTTACCAGCTGATGAGATTAAATGAATGACTCTACCAGAAACTACCTGGAACAGAAGCTCCAAGCTGAGCTCTGCCCAGATTCTTTTCTTTTTTAATTTTTTTTTTTTTTTTTTGGGTTTTGCGAGGTAGGGTCTCACTCTGGTCCAGGCTGACCTGGAATTAACTATGTAGTCTCAGGGTGGCCTTAACTCTCGGCGATCCTCCTACCTCTGCCTCCCCATTAGTGCTATTTTAAAGTTTAGTTTTTGCTGCATACAGAATTCATGGTCAACAGGTTTTTTTTCTCTTTGTAATTTAATTAATTAATTATTTATTTATTTAATTTATTTATTTGAGAACGACAGAAAGAGAAAGAGGCAGATAGAGAATGGGCGTGCCAGGGCCTCCAGCCACTCCAAATGAACTCCAGATGCATGCGCCACCTTGTGCATCTGGCTTACATGGTTCCTGGGGAATTGAGCCTCGAACCAGGGTCCTTAGGCTTCACAGGCAAGCGCTTAACCACTAAGCTATCTCTCCAGGCCCCCTGCCCAGATTCTTTTAAACCATAAAGTCATAAGCAAAAATAAATCCTGGCTGTTATTAAATTATATTTTTATTTACTTATTTATAAGCAGAAAGAGAGAGAGAGAGAGAAGAACGAGAGTGCCAGGGCCTCTTGCATATGAACTCCAGATGTATGTGCCACTATGGATTTGTGGCTTTATGTGGGTACTAGGGACTTGAACCCAGTTGGCAGGCTTTGCAAACAAGCTCCTTTAACCACTGAGCCATCTCCCCAGTCCAATCCTTGTTGTTTTAAGCAGGCTTAAAGGTGGTTTGTTACACAGCCATAAAAACGGAGACATCTGTCATAGATGTATATGACAAATGTGTTTGTTTGGAATGAGTCAATGACACATCCCATCGCTACCTCTGACCCTCATCGTCCATGTTGGTCTTGGATACTTGTTAAGCCTCGTTCACATCTACTTTCTGGTATGATTCCTGTGATGTTTAAGTTTTTGTTAAAATTGACTGGGTCACTGGATGTCCCAGGCATTTGGTTAAACGTTCTGGGTGTTTCTGTGAAGGTGTTTTTTATTTTTTATTTATTTATTTTTTTATTGTTTTTATTTATTTTTGGAGAGAGAGAGAGAGAGAGACAGACAGACAGAGAGGGAGAGGGAGACAGATAGAGATGGGCACGCCAGCAGTCTCTCAGGTGCTGTGAACGAAATCTAGATGTGTGTGCCCCCTTGTAGGCAAGTGCGGCATTGCGCCCTTGCATCACTTTGCATCTGGCTAAACGTGGGACCTGGAGATTGGAACCGTTGGAGATTGGAACCAGCGTTCTTAGGCTTAGCAGGCAGGTGCCTTAACCGCTAAGCCATCTCTCCAGCCCTGTGAAGGTGTTTTTGAATGGGATTAAAATTTCACCCTGTAGACATTGTCAAGCAGAACACAAGGTTGACCGTGAGGAAGAGAAACTTCTTCCTGGCAGCCTTCAGTCTGGGATGTCAGCTCTTCCTGACTCTGCACCACCCTCCTGGTCTCCACACAGACACTGGGATGGGCTCTGCAGATTTCAGACTTACCAGCCTTCGTAATTATCTGTCCATACCTTCCGATAAGTCTATCACTTATCTATTTATCAGTCATGTCTCATCCGCCCAAGCCACACATACGGTGGGGAAGGTATGATGATGGCAGGAGCCTGAGGCAGCTGGCTCTTCACATTCAGTTCACAGTGAGGAAGCAGAGAGCATTGAATGCTGCTGCTTAGCCAGCTATCTCCCTTTTTCTATGGTGCAGCCTACGGAATGGTGTTGCCCAAAGTTAAAGCAGGCCTTTCACAACTCAGTAAACCTAATCAAGAGAATCCCACAGTCATGCTCAGAGGCCAACCTAATCTACATAATTTCTCACAGGAGATTTGACAATGTGTATAGTCTCAGGGTGCCCTTGAACTCATGGCGCTCTTCCTACCTCTGTCTCCTGAGTGCTGGGATTAAAGGCCTGGCATTGCAATGCTTATTTTTTTTTAAACAACTTTTTAAATTGACATCTTCCATAAGTATAGACAATAAAACTATAATAATTCCCTCCTTCCATTCCCATTCTCCCTCTCAAATCTACCTTCCATTGAATCCCCTACCCCTTCCAACCAATCTCTCTTTTATTTTGATGTCATCATCTTTTCCTCCTATTATGAAGATCTTGTGTAGGTTGTGCCAGGCACTGCAAAGTCATAGATATTCAGGCCATTTTGTGTCTGGAAGAGTGCATTGTAAGGAGGCCTACCCTTCCTTTGACTCTTACATTCTTTCTGCCATCTCTGACACAATGAACCCTGACCCTTGGAGGGTGTGTTAGAGATGTTTCAGTGCTGAGCACTCCTCTGTCACTTCTTCTCAGCACCATGGTGTCTTCTGAGTCATCCCAAGGTCACCGCCATCTGAAAAGAGAAGATTCTCTAACCAAAAGTGAGAGCAGCATTACTATATGGGTGTGGACATTAAGAGAAGTGTTTACTGGCCATTTGGTGAGCATAGTATATACATTTAGCCAGGCACCAGCAGACACTATACCCCTAGGGCTCATGACTACCCCTGTCATAGGTTTTCAGTATCAGGGATGTATTCCCTCCCGTGGAGCAGGTCTCCAGTCCAATTAGAGAGCAGTTGGTTTCCCCCATAACAGACATGCCACTATTGTACCTGTTGGCTCATTTGGCCTGGCTGGCTAAACTTGAGGTTTGCCATGTCCACTGTTTATCTCCACTGATGACTTCTCTCTCTCCCATGGAGCTGCATGCTCTCTGTTTTATCTGGGACACACCAGGAAGTGATCCCTGTGCATAGTCCTTCCCACCGCTACCCCCACCCAGTACTCTGGCAGGGAGTCTCGGAGTCTGCTTTGCCCACTCCTTGAGGTGCAGGAAGAGCCTTGTAACTTCTGGGAAGTATCCTGAGATTGGGTTTTGTTGTTTCCCGAGGTAGGGTCTCACCTGTAGCCCAGGCTGACCTGGAATTCACTGTGTAGTCTCAGGGTGGCCTCGAACTCACAGCGATCCTCCTACCTTTGCCTCCTGAGTGCTGGGATTAAAGGCGTGCGCCACCACGCTCAGCTTGAGGTTGGTTTTGGGTGACTCTCTTCCTTGTCCCAGAGCCTCCATGCAAAATTTAAGCTGGGTCCTTCCATGCAACACCCCTTGCCCACCACCTCTGAGGGAAACGTGGGTGCAACTTATGTTTGCATTCCAAGTCGCTTAATATGTGAGAGGCCTTCATCTCCACACCTTCCCCAAGCCCCGATAGTCTTCAGTTCAAGACACATTGACGTGATTTCCGGCTTTATTCTCAATCACATTTTCTTTCTTTTCTTTCCCTTTCTTTCTTTCTTTCTTTCTTTCTTTCTTTCTTTCTTCCTTCCTTCCTTCCTTCCTTCCTCCCTCCCTCCCTCCCTCCCCCTCCCTCCTCCTCCTCTCTTTCTTTCTTTCTTTCTTCTTTCTTTCTTCTTTCTTCTTTCTTTCTTTCTTTCTTTCTTTCTTTCTTTCTTTTTTTTTTTTTTTTTGACTTTTCAAGGTAGGCTCTCACTCTAGCTCAGGCTGACCTGGAATTCACTCTGTATTCTCAGGGTGGCCTTGAACTCATGGCGATCCTCCTACCTCTGCCTCCCGAGTGCTGGGATTAAAGGCGTGTGCCACCACGCCCGGCTCAATCATACTTCCTTGAGAGTTCTGAGGTTCTTGTGTCATGCCACACAAGAGCTGCTCTTTCACTTTCTGCACAGGTTTTAGCTCTCCTGTTGGGTGGGCAAAGTCTCACTGGATGGTGGTTAAAAGTGAATGAACTTTGGACCAGCCTTAAACAGGCAGGCATAGCATTTGCTCCTCCCAGCTGTGTTATACGGGGTAGTTGCCTCTGGGGCTCTGCAAAATGAACATAATCATAATATGAAATTAATAGCTCAACTGTGACAACTCATTGAGGTAGTGACATAATGCCTGGAGCCACAAAAAATGACAGTGATTTAAAAAATTCTATTCTTATTTATTTGAGAGAGGGAGAGAGAGAGAGAGAGAGAGAGAGAATGGGCACACCAGGGCCTCTAGCCACTGCAAACGAACTCCAGATGTTTGTTCCTCCGTGTGCATCTGGCTTATGTGGGTACTAGAGAATCAAACCTGGGTCCTTAGGTTTTGCAGGCAAGTGCCTTAACCACTCAGCCACCTCTCCAGCCGTGACAGTGATCATTATCCTCACAACCATCCAAAGCGAGGCAGGGTTCTCACAGCTACCATGGGCCATGGTCCCCTGCCAGCTCCTACTTCCTCCAGCCACTTCAGGCCAGATGCAAATGCAAAGGCTTTGCTTGTTACGGGCCTCTCAGCGAGTCCGTGACTAGCCGAATCCATGAGTGGCACCTCTGCAGGTGCCAAGGCTCCACCCTTGCCTCGTGCCAGGGTGCTAATGCCAGACCCTTGTCAGCGTTTACAACCTCCTGCTGCCCGAATTTTATCAAAAGCCTAGTTGAGAGCAATAAAGTTCATGGAGGGGGGAGGGGGGTTACTTAAAGGCCACGCATTCCATCCATTCCTGCAGAGGAGACTTACCCTTGAAAAGCTGGGCTCTCACGAGTCGTTCTTGGACCACAATGGTCAGTCATCCAAAAATTTATCAACTATTTCTCTCCCTTTTGATGGGCATTTAAAAAAAATGTTTTATTTATTTATTTTTATTTGAGAAGGAGAGAAAGAGGCAGATAGAAAGAGAATGGGCACACCAGGGCCTTCAGCCACTCAAACTCCAGATGTATGTGCCACCTTGTGCAACTTGGCTTATGTGGGTCCTGGGGAATTGAACCTGGGTCCTTTGGCTTTGCAGGCAAATGCCTTAGCCGGGAAGCCATCTATCCAGGCCATGATGGGCATTTTAATAGAAGAGTGTGAGAGGAGTCCTCAGTGGCATGTACTTTGGGGTGCTCCCATCTTGTTGACCCCCACCCTTGGCTAGTATCCTTTAAGATACAATGAACAGAAGACATTTTATGCTGGGCGTGGTGGTGTCCTCAGGAGGCAGAGGTGGGAGGATCCCTGTGAGTTCAAGGTCAGCCTGAGACTACATAGTATATAGTGAATTCCAGGTCAGCCTGGGCTGGAGTAAGACCCTACCTCAAAAAGAAAAAAAAAAAAAAAAGAAAGACATGTTGGGCTCTAGTTTCTCGTGAAGTGCTGTGTCTGTAGATGAATTGGTGGGGTTCTGATGTATGGGACCTGTGACTTGAGAGACTGACTCCAACTCCCACCTCATCTGCAGTGGCAAACCTAGAGGCAAATTTGGGACTTAACTTTACACGCTCGGAGAATCTCTGGGGCTGTCATTTAAGGGAGGTGACTTATTTTCAGATATTGCCAGCACATGGGATTCTAGTTATGACTTGGTATGCATCCTGTCTCTTGCCTCAGGGCCTCCATGAAGCCAGACCAGAGTCCAGTAAATAAAACACTAAGCATCCTGGGAAACGCACCGGTCAGAGTGGGAGAACAGTGATGGGCAGAGAGATGATGCCAAGGCCTGGTGTCTGTGGGGAAAATGTCCCCTTTTCGGCTGCTGTGATGGTATCAAAGGCTCTGGCTTCACTGGACCAGGGGTGAAAAGAGAATTTTTCCATGCATTTGAAAGGAGAAGCGCAGCGCTTGCTCAATTTGAACTTCTCCCTGTGGCCCCCAGGCTTTCTGTGTATTTTTGTCACATTGTGAAACACTGAAACTTGCAGCCTCCCCTATCTCTTCCTCTTCCCTTGCACCCCGGTCCCTCTCACCCACCCTTTTTCTTTCTGAACATGTCTTGAATGACCCTTGGCATCCATCGGGCTGCAGGTGTGTGTGTGCGTCCTGGGCTGTGTGCCATGACTGTTCTTCCCTCTCTGGGAGAGACGGGGGTACTTTATGGGAGCAAGCAGAAGAAGCCCAACAGGTTGAGATCACTTGGGGGGCTGCCATAGAACAGTGGGCATCAGCTGACTACTCTATGGGGGGCCATTTTAGAGCCATCACTGTTGCTATTTCATTTATTTATTTATTTATTTTTAATTATTTTTTTATTGACCACTTCTATACTTACATACAAGACATGATATTTCCCTCTCCTCCCCCATTCCACTTTAGAACTCCAGTCTCCATCGTATCCCCTCCCTCTCTCCATTAGTCTCTCTTTTAATTTGATGCCATCATCTTTTTCTTCTATTTTGAGGGTCTTGTGAAGGTATTGCTAGGCACTGCAAGGTCATGGATATCGAGGCCAATTCCTTCCTCTGGCTCTTCCATTCTATCAGTCCTTTATTTACATTTTTAAAAAATATATTTTATTTATTTATTTGAGAGAAAGAGGCAGAGAGAGAGAGAGAGAGAGAGAAAATGGGCACACCAGGGCCTCCAACCACTGCAAATGAACTCCAGATGCATATGCCCCCCCCTTGCGCATCCTGCTTACGTGGGTCCTGGGGCATCGAACCGGGATCCTTTGGCTTTGCAGGCAAATGTCTTAACTGCTAAGCCATCTCTCAGCCCTATTTATTTTTAATTTTTTAAAAAAATATTTGGTTCTTATTTATTTATTTATTAGGGACAGAGAGAGTAAGAGAGAGAATGGGCATGTCACGGCCTCTAGCTGCTGCAACCAACTCCAGACACACGAGCCACCTTGTGCATCTGGCTTATGTGGGTCCTGGGGAATTGAACCTTGGTCGTTAGGCTTTGCGGGCAAGTGTCTTAACCGCTCAGCTCCCATTTTATTTATTTTAGTCAATCTCATGCCTCAGCTCATGGTGCATCTTCATCTTCATCATGATCTGGGCAAGGATCCCTCTGTTTTTTTTTTTTTTTTGGTTTCTCCACGTAGGGTCTCACTCTAGGCCAGATACACCTGGAATTCACTGTGTAGTCTCAGGGTGGCCTCCAGCTCACGGCAATCCTCCTACTTCTGCCTCCTGAATGCCACCATGCCCAGCCCTAGGATCCCTCTTTATAAAAGGTAAAACAAAACTTTTTAAAATTTTTATTTATTTGCTCATTAGAGACAGAGAAAGAGAGAGAGAGAGAGAGAGAGAGGGAGAGAATGGGTGCACCAGGACCTCCAGCCACTGCAAACGAACTCTAGATGCATGTGTCACTATGTGCATCTCGCTTACGTGGGTACTGGGGAATCGAGCCTCAAACCGGGGTTCTCAGGCTTCACAGGCAAGCGCTTAACTACTAAGCCATCTCTCCACCCCAACAAAACATTTTTTTATACCTTGTCATGGTAGTGCATGCCCATCATCCCAACACAGGGCAGGCTGAAACTGGAGAATCATGAATGGGAAGCCAGTCTGGTCTACATAGTGAGTTTCAGGCTAGCCTGAGCTAATAGCAAGACTATCTTAAACATATAAATAATCCGGGTGTGGTGGCTCACGTCTTTAATCCCAGCACTTGGGAGGCAGAGGCAGGCTGATCACCATGAGTTCAAGGCCACCCTGTGACTACATAGTGAATTCCAGGTCAGCCTGGGCTAGAGAGAGACCCTTGCATCTGGAGTTGCTTTGCAGTGGCTGATGTGCCCATTCTCTCTCTCTGCCAATTTCTCTCTCCTTCTCTTTCAAATAAATAAAATAAATAAAATATTAAAAAAAAAAACCCCAAACAGGGTCCTCAGCAGAGTTCACTCTTCATGCCTTAGGCTGGAATTCAGATCCTCCTCCAAACATACCTTTAGTCTGGATACCAGGATCTGCCCACACTGACACCTGTTCTAGCCAAGCAGCTGGAAGTCCAAATTATAAGCTTTAATAAAACTCCTGAGTCTATTGGGGGACACAAATTCAAACTACTACACTTTTTTTTTTTTTTTTGTTTTTTTGAGGTAAGGTCTCACTCTAGCCCAGGCTAACCTGGAATTCACTATGTAGCCTCAGGGTGGCCTTGAACTCTCACCAATCCTCCTACCTCTGCCCTCCAAGTGCTGGGATTAAAGGCGTGTGCCACCATACCCGGCTTTTTTTTTTTTTTTTAAATTGAACACGTATTAACTATTTTTAAAAAATTCATGTTGCTCTAAAGCTGTGTGAATGAACTTCTTTTAAAAAAATTCATTAATTATTTTATTTATTTGATACAAAGAAAGAGAAAGAAGCAGATAGAGAGAGAGTGAATGGGTACGCCAGGGCCTCTAGCTGCTGCAACAGAATTCCAGATGCATGTGCCTCCTTGCGCATCTGGCTTAACATGGGTACTGGGGACTTCAACCTGGGTCCTTTGGCTTCACAGGCAAACGCCTTCAACCGCTAAACCATCTCTCCAGGCCCATGTTAAGTATTCTGTCTGTCTGTTTATATCTCAATCTAGGCCAAGATTTCTTCACCATGTATGACCGATATTTCAAGACAGATAGTTTTTTTTTTTTTTAATTTGAGAGAGAAAAAGAGACAATGGGTGGGCCAGCGGCCTCCCAGATGCATGTGCCCCCTTGTGTGCATGTGCAACATTGAGCACTTGTGTCACTTGCGTCTGGCTAAATACACGTGGGACCTGGAGATTTGAACGGTCGTTCTTAGGCTTCACAGGCAGGCGCCTTAACCGCTAAGCCATCTCTCCAGCCCCAAGACAGAGGGTTCTATGGGGCTGTCTTGCATATTGTAGGATTCCATGCAGCATCACTGGTCTCGTTGGACACACCAGAAACATTGCCAAATGTTCTCTGAGAGCCAAAAGGTCCCAGACGGAGTGTAGGCTTTCCCTCAGTGTGCTCCCGACCCGAGGGAGACCTCTTGGATGAGGTAGACTCCATCCTTCCTATATGTCTGTTAATTGTCTGTTTAGACCCTTCCCTCCATCTTTCACTCCCTCTCTTTCCCCCTCCCTTTCTGTGGAGCCCAGAGCCTGATGCATGCTTAGCTCTGTCACTGAGACACACCCCAAGACCCTGTGCTGTACTGGGGTGGCATCTTTTTGGTGTGCAGAAGGCAGCCCTGTGCGGTCTAGATGGGCACTGCATTTCGGAAGGTCTTACTTCCTTTCCGTTATCAGCGTGTTAAGTCTCATCTTACCGGTGAGGAAACAGGCAGAGCTGTAGCTGGCAGCAAAGCCCTTGAACCCTGCTCTGCAACGGCCTCCCTTCCCTACCAGTATGACTTTGCAGAGGAGGCTGGG
>JAEOAD010001893.1:1037500-1147500 GCA_036365145.1 Orientallactaga sibirica | reverse complement strand
TCCAGCCCCTCCCATCTTTCTTGATTCTTCCTTCCCATTGGCCACCCGTCTCTTGTCTTACACCTTGTCCCTCACTCAGCTCAAACGCTTCTGCGGCAAGTGACTGGATTTCAGGTTTGGGGAATATCTGCCACGTTCGAAGCGTGCTGCTGGCTGCAGCGGGATTCAGAGCAGGAAACATGGGACTTGGGTTCAGAGATTGCTTTAATGGCGGACAGCGGAAGATGCTTGGGAGGATAGGGGTGAGTTGTTATCATCCCGGGCGTAGAAACCGGAATCTTGACACTATTGCTGTAGGATCTGGGGCTTGGGGGGGGGCTCTCCTAGGGTTATGAACCCCAATTCTGGGTCCTGTTGTATTTTTAACAAAGAATTGATGAAAACAGACTCAAGAAGAATAAATTATGGCTGGGTGTGGTGGCACACGCCTTTAATCCCAGCACTTAGGAGGCAGAAGTAGGAGGATCACCGTGAGTTCGAGCCCACCCTGAGACTACAGTGAATTCCAGGTCAGCCTGGACTAAAGCAAGACTGTACCTCGAAAAAAAATAATAAAATAAAAACAAAATCCTTCAGCTGGCGAGGTGGCTCAATGGTTAAGGAGCTTGCCTGCAAAACCTAAGGACGAGAGTTCCATTTCCCAGGACCCACGTAGAACCAGATGCACAAAGCGGCACATGTGTCTGGAGTTCATTTGCAGTGGCTAGAGGCACTAGTGCACCCATTCTCTCTCTCTCTCTGTCTGCCTCTTTCTCTCACTCTCTCTCAAATAAATAAGTTTTTTTTAAGTCCCCAAACCAGCAAACAAACAGAAGTATTTACCATGTCACTGAAATTTAGTACAGAGACTTAACATGAAAGATGGCTCTCTACTTCCTGTCCAGTCACAATAAGAATAAACCCAGCTGCCATCTCCCCACTGCTATGGATAGGGCCATCCTAGCCTGCCATGACTTCCCCACCACCTACTGATCTCCACAGAAGCCAACCAAGCCTTATGTTGTTTCTGTCAAGTTCTGTCACAGCTTTGAGAAAAGTAATCAAGGCATACAGTATTGGAGTCTGGTGTGGTGGCGCACGCCTTTAATCTCAGCACTCGGGAGGCAGAGGTAAGAGGATCACTGTGAGTTCGAGGTCAGCCTGGGACTACAGAGTGAATTCTAGGTCAGCCTGGGCTAGACTGAGACCCTATCTTGCAAAGAGAGAGAGAGAGAAAAGGCCAGGAGCAGCCTCTACAGTCACTTGAAAATATATTCTTGAGGGCTGGAGAGATGGCTTAGCAGTTAAGGCACATGCCTGTGAAGCCTAAGGGCCCCAGTTCGATTCTGCAAGTCTCACATAAGCCAGATGCACAAGGGGGCACACGCATCTGGAATTTGTTTGCAGTGGCTAGAGGCCTGGCGCACCCATTCTCCCTCTCTCTCAAATAAATAAATAAATAAATAAATATGAAATCTTTAAAAAAAAGGCTGAAAATATATTCTTGCGTCATAGTCAGGTATGTGAAGGAGAAGACTCGATTGGGTTGTAGATTTGAAGGTGCCGGCTTCATGGGCAGCCCACCTGGGTAGTGAAGGTCACTGAATGGGCAGCATGGGGACCACTGTAGTTGTTGTAGATGAATCTCAATCAGACACGAGTTCCATTTATGCCAAGAGAGATGGCACGGGTTCTTTCTGGGCTTTGGTTTCTAGGTGAAACTGCTTTAAAAGAAGCGAGCGAGCTTTCTCCTGTTTCTCCTTCAGGATGACCTCTGTGTGTGTGTGTGTGTGTGTGTGTGTGTGTGTGTGTGTGTGCGCGCGCATGTCGTGCTTCAGACTTCTAAGAATATCACGAGGGATTACTGCATATCCTTTCCCCCAGATTCGCCAGTGATTTCCACTTCTGAAACCAGTTGAGAAAAACTCCGACACCCTGCCCTTTCACCCCTGCTGCCAGACGTTTGCAAGGGCATCCTTTCACATAGCTCGGTTGCCTTTCAGCTAAGCCTTATTCCTCTCACTTCCAGACAACCGTGATTATTCTAGAACCTAAGGAAAGCTTATTTAGTGATAGTCAGATAGACTGTCCTTTTTCTTTTTTAAAATGTATTTTATTTATTTACTTGAGAGAGAGAGGGAGAGAGAGAGAGAGAGAGAGAGAGGGAGAATGGGCACCCCAGGGCATCTAGCCACTGCAACAAACTCCAGATATATGTGCCCCTTGTGCATCTGGCTTATGTGGGTCCTGGAGAATTGACCTGGGGTCCTTTGGCTTTGCAGGCAAGCACCTTAACCACTTAACCATCCCAACTGTCCTTTTTCTTTTTTAAGTTATTTATATTTTAAAAGATTATTTTAAAAAATTATTTATCTATTTATTAGAGACAGAGAGAGAGAGAAAGAGAGAGAGAGAGGGAGAGAATGGGTGCGCCAGGGCTTCTAGCCATTGCAAATGAATTCCAGTTGCATGTGCCACCATGTGCATCTGGCTTAGGTGGGAAGTGGAGAATCAAACAGAACTGGGGTCCTTAGGTTTCGCAGTCATGCACCTTAACCGCTAAGCCGTCTCTCCAGCCCTAGATTGTCCTTTTTTTTAAAAAAAGAAAATTTAGGGATGGGGGAATGGCTTAGCGGTTAAGGCCTTGTCCTGCAAAGCCAAAGGATTCAGGTTTGATTTCCCAGGACCCACGTTAGGCAGATACAAAAGGGGGTGCATGTGTCTGGAGTTCGTTTGCAGTGGCTGGAAGCCCTGGCGTGCCTAATCTCACTTTCTCTCTCCCTCTTTTTCTGTCAAATAAATAAATATAAAATATATAAAAAAAGAAAATTTAATTTAATTTATTTATTTTGGGAGGAGGGGGAAGAGAGGAGAGAATGGATGCACCAGGGCCTTCAGCTACTGCAAACGAGTGAATTCCAGATGCATGTGCCACCTTGTGCATCTGGCTTACGCAGGTCCTGAGGAATTGAACCTGGGTCCTCTGCCTTTGCAGGCAAGCTTCCTAACCACTAAGCCGTCTCTCCAGCCCTAGACGGTCCTTTTTGATGCCGTGCTGGTGTCCTGAACACTGAGGATGGGGGGAGCCCTAAGCCTTAGGGTCCCCTAGAAACTCTGTTGGCCTCTTTACTGGACAGCTGCTCTGTTCCCCTAGAGGCCTGACTGAGCCTTGGCTGAACTTTGCTTCATTTTGGTTTTTTTTTTTTCCTCTCTGTTCTAGAGTTTTCTGTGCATTTTCCCACCACAGATGTGAATGCATGCTACACGATGTTCGTTTCCCAGCATCCAGCATGATGTGCTGGAAGCAGAAGGAAGCTTGTTGGGAACCCTCTGGGCCTTGGAGGCCAGCCTAGGATCCTTGGAAGCACGAGAGGTTTCCTGTCCCCAGCTTGCCAGGAGGAACTAGGCTTTATGGTGGTCTGGCTCCTGGACCTGTGGGCCTTCTTGGGACTGGAAGTCTTAGGCATAGGGAACATTTTCCAGAGCTCTGCTGAAGGACAGAATGTCTTAGTGAGATGGGCTGGGCTGGGCTGGGCAGGCAGGCAGGCAGGCAGGGTTTTGGAAATGCCCCTGCTTATTCTGGGAGGGGTTCAGGACGTTGAGGTTTTGGAAATCCACGGCGGCTCTTCATAACTGCTGCTGCTGTAGGGATGAATGGACGGGTGCCCGATACATTGGGTTCCGTGGTGAAGGTGAAGCCCATCCTTGCCACCCTGG
This sequence comes from Orientallactaga sibirica, assembly GCA_036365145.1. Taxonomy (NCBI): domain Eukaryota; kingdom Metazoa; phylum Chordata; class Mammalia; order Rodentia; family Dipodidae; genus Orientallactaga; species Orientallactaga sibirica. Next base: position 1,143,804 of record JAEOAD010001893.1, on the reverse strand, counting down.
GATCTGGCTTCTACTGGACCTGATGACCAGGACACTAGACTTGAAAGAGGAGTGCAGCCTCCAGGTCCCCAGAGTCATGAGATGTTGTTGCCACCTGCCAGCCTTGGCTGGGGCTTGGTGGACATTGGCTCTGACACAAAGCCAGGAACCTTCAGACTTGTTCTCAAGGTCACCTCTTGATGAAGACCCAGTGTACCCATGGACAGAACATGCCAGAGGCATTTAACCAGCCAGAGCAGTTTTCAGTGCAAGGAAAGGCCAGGAATGGGGGAGCTTAAGACCAGGTTAAAGCAGTCAGGGAAGGCTTTGGTCTCAGGGAGAGGGAGAGAGACCTAGAAGACTCTCTTTCCTTGGAGGACTTTGAGGGCAATCAGAAGATCCAGGGCCCAATTCCAGCCCTGTTCTGTAGTCTTGGGAAGTCAGTTTATCTGTGTGAGCCTGTCCTTTCATGGGTGAACTCAGGTGTGGAGCACATGCGCCACCTTCCAGGGCAGCATGGAGTGGCAATAGAGGGTTTCGGAGGATTTAGAGCAAGAAAATACAGATACCTGGGCTCCTACTTTAAGGATTTGTGGGGTGGGGTGGGGGGGCTTGTGAGTAAGCACCTGGCAAACGTAACCATGGAGTCTCTTCATCCAGAACCCCAGACTTAAAAAAAAAAAAAAAAACTTTCATTTTTATTTATTTGAGAGGGAGAGAGAAAAAGAGAGAGAGAGAGAAATAGGCAGGTAGAGAGAGAATGAGCTTGCCAGGGCCTCCAGCCACTGCAAACGAACTCTAGATGCATGCGCCCCCTTGAGTCGAACCTGGGTCCTTTGGCTTTGCAAGCAAGCTCCTTAAGTGCTAAGCCATCTCTCCAGCCTTTACAGCACCCCCCACCACCAGACTTTTGTTGTTTTCGTTTTTTTGAGGTCTCACTCTAGCTCAGGCTGATCTGGAATTCACTATGTACTCTCATGGTGGCCTCGAGCCTCCTACCTCTAGGTGATTCTCCTATCTCTGCTTCCCAAGTGCTGGGCCTAGAACCCCAGACTTAAAAAATATATATATATATTTAATTATTTATTTGAGAGCGACAGACACACAGAGAGAACAAGGCAGCTAGATAGAGAATGGGCGCACCAGGGCCTCCAGCCACTGCAAACGAACTCCAGATGTATATGCCACCTTGTGCATCTGGCTTACTTGGGGCCTGGGGAATCCAGCCCCGAACCAGGGTCCTTAGGCTTCACAGGCAAACGCTTAACGCTAAGCCATCTCTCCAGGCCCAGGAACCCCAGACTTTTAACTGCAATTTTCACAGACCAATTTACCCCCCTCATCCTGGTGTTGAGGAGAGCCGGGCACAGGTGGGACTCTGGCACAGCCTGGTCACCCAGGCATCCTTCCTTTAGCACTTCTCACTTGGGAACCTTGGTCCAGAGTGGCCTTGACTGCTGCAAAGACCCCGGGGTCCTGTCCACCCCGACCGCCCTAATCCGGAGCTGGGCTCCAGCGAGCGAGCGAGCGAGCGAGCGAGCAAGACAGAGCTCCCAGTCTGCTGGCCTGGCCGCCCATTCTCCCACCGAGCCGACGCTGCCCCGCGGCCCAGCTGGCTGCAGTTTTTCGAAATAACAATATCCCCGGGGGAGGAGCGGCGGGGTGAATGGGCGTCTTTGTCCCCGGTTCTGTGAAGCCCGATTAATTATGCGCCGCGGAGCGCGGGAGCGCGGCCCGCCCGGGCCCCCTGCACGCCTGAAAGAGCTCGGGCTTGGGAGCGCGGGCGCGCCGCATTGCAAATCCCATCCCCACCCCCTGCAATTACCCTGCAGTTTTGCATTTGCCCTGCATTTTTTTTTTTTTTTTTTTTTTGTTGCATTTGCCCTTGTCTGGCTGACACTGCACATCCCCTCCCCGCCGTAGGCTGCACTTTTAAGGATTTTCAAACCCTTTCTTGGTTGCCAGGGACAACTTGGGCAGAAGGGATTGAGAGCTTGGGCAGAGAGGTGGATGGATGGGGCAGAGGAGGCGTCCCGGGGGGAGGGGATGTGGACGGGGACCTCAACGCTAATGCTCTCTCCATAGCTGGTCGGAGAAGATTCCTGGGCCTTACCCCAAGTCTCTCTGATTTAGAATGTCTGGGGTGTCCCAGAAGGTACCCTAAAAGCAGCTCGGAGTGGAGTGGTGAATTAAGTGTGCAGTTACCTCTGTGACACCTTCATGCCATCAAGATGCCAACAGTTCCATCGCTCCAGAAAGTTCCCCCAATCCTCTTCCCAGCGTCCTCAACTCCACCCTCCACGTTCCCTGATTTTTGTGGCATGTCTAAATTGGCTTTGGAATGGAGTCATACGTGGTTTTGTTTCTGACATTGGCACAGTGTTTTTGAAATACTTTGTCTCTCTTTTTAAAAAAATATTTTATTTGAGAGAGAGAGAGAGAGAGGATATGAAACGTTGTGCCAGGGCCTCTAGCCACCGCAAAGGAACTCCAGAACTTCTGACTCCTTGTGCATCTGGCTTATGTGGGTCCTGGGGAATAGAACATGGGTCCTTGGGATTTGCAAGGCAAGTGCCTTAACCGCTAAGCCATCTCTCCAGCCCTAGTTTGTCTCTTAAACAAATAGTTTTATTAAATATTTATTTATTAGACAGAGAGAGAAAGGCTGATAGAGTGCCTTCAATCATGTTCTTCTAGGCAACGGTTTGTGACAGTTCTGACCAATGGACCAAGTGATTTATTTATTTATTTTGGTTTTTCGAGGTAGGGTCTCACTCTAGCTCCAGCTGACCTGGAATTCACTATGTAGTCTCTTGGTGGCCTTGAACTCATAGCGATCCTCCTACCCCTGCCTCCCGAGTGCTGGGATTAAAGGCGTGCACTACCACACCCAGCTCCAAGTGATTTATTTTTATACTGGGTCTTACTATGCAGCCTAGCTGGCCTTGAACTCATGATTCTCCTCAGTGCTAGAATTATAGGCATGTACACTATACTTGGCCAAGAAGTGAGTTTTTTTTTTGTTTTTTTTTTTAATGAGAGAGTGAGAGTGCGCATGAGAGGGTTGGCATGCCAGGGCCTCAGCCACTGTAATCGAACTCCAGATGTGCACACCACCTTGAGCGCACATGCAACCTTGTGCATGCATCACCTTGTGCATCTAGATTACGTGGGATCTGGGGAGCTGAACGTGGGTCCTTAGGCTTCAAAGGCAAGTGCCCTAACCACTAAGCCATCTCTCCAACTTGAAGTGATGGGTTTTGATGCTAAGCTAAACAAAGGATGTTTTTGAGATACTTGCCTTAGGCAACATGCTAGGAGAAGCCCAAATTAACCTCTATGAGTAGATACAAGTGGAGGGGAGCTGAGGCCCCAAGGCATAGCCACATCTAGTCATCTGGCCCATGGGTGAATGGAACTTCAGAGGATCCCAAACTCCAGGCCTTCAACACTTCCAGCTGAGGTCCCAGACCACAGAGAGCAGAGAGGGGCACTTCCGGTGTGCCTCATCCTGATTGCAGTCATAATAAGCGGAAGCTTATGCAGCTATTAGAATAATATCTTACAAAGCTTTAATAACAAAGAGTCAGTGTTAATTCCTATCCCCCTTGTCCTAGTTCTAAGCTTAACTCTTTTCTTTAGGTTCATCTTGCATGTCACCTCTGCTAGTGTCCCTCCTTTAACTCTCTCTCTCTGCAGGAGCTGGAAGTTTCTCTCCTGTGCCCCATTACCCACTAGGATATCCGTACCCTCCATCTTGTTCTGCACAGGACAAGGTTGTGTTTGGCTGTTTGCATCCCCAATGACAAAGGCTCCCCACAAGCTGGCACAGTGAATGTTTCTTCTCTAAAGATCCTGGCACATTAAGTGTGTGTTGAAAGATGGCATATCACTAAAGAAGAGGGCCCAGAACCTGCTCCCCTTTCCTCAGGGCTAGCTCGTGAGCAAGAGTGATGGCAAGAACCAGAGATGGTTTTCTCCTCACCGGGATTTCAGTATGATTACAGAGATTAAGTAACAAAAACTAGACTTAGACTAATCTATGATTAAATGAGATTTTTAAAAAATGTTTTATTTTTAAATTTTTATTTATTCATTTGACAGAGAAATAAGGAGAGGGGGTGCAGATAATGGGCACACCGGGGCCTCCAGCCACCGTAAACAAACTCCAGACATGTGCGCCCCCTTGTGCATCTGGCTAACATGGGTCCTGGGGAAATGAACCTGGGTCCTTTGGCTTTGCAGGCAAGCACCTTAAATGCTAAACCATCCCCAGCCCTAAGTATTTTATTTTTATTTATTTATTTGAAAGAGAGAGAAAGAGGCAGAAAGAGAGAGAGATAGAGATAGAGATAGAGAGAGAATGGAAATGCAAGGGCCTCCAGACACTGCATGCACCACCTTGTCTATCTGGCGAAAGTGGGTCCTGGGGAATCGAACCTGGGTCCTTTGGCTTCTCAGGCAAGTGCTTTAACTGCTAAGCCATCTCTCCAGCTCTTAAGTGCGATTTGTAGTCCCCAGAAAGGGGAGACATCTGCAAGGCGTGAGGTAGTTACGAGAAGGGGTAGTGAATGAAGAGCAGTGAAGAATATTTAAAAGGAATAAGTAAAATAAGGTACGCGAGGGTCTTTTGGGGAATAGCAATGACTAAAGGTCAGTTATTAGGTCAACATTGGCACCTGAAGGCCAATCAAAATGGAAGAAGAAAACCAAAATCCCTCTGGGAGGTCTAGTAGCCCACTTCAGTGAACGAGTGCCTGGTCCTGGGTTTGATCCGTCAGGTTTACACACACACACACACACACACACACACACACACAATGCAACAACAAAACTAAAGATGACAGTTAGAAGTGTCACCACTCACATCAGGATAGCAATATGTCTGTGTAGGAAGTAGGGAGAAGGATGTGGGGGCAGGTGTTGCCTGTAGTGGTAATATCTTTATTCTTTTTAAAAGAGATAAAATATCTGAAACTATCTGAAGCAAAACAGTGAAATGTTGACTCTGGGGAGTAGCCCTGCAGGTTTCTGTTAGTTTATTTTGTGCATATTTTAAATAGATCATAATGGGTGGAGAATATTTTTTAAAAGTTGCCAAACAAGATACCGCCAACTAATTTTGTGACTTTTGCTCCAGTTCACCTCTGATCATCAGCTGGCCTCTGACCAAGTGCATGACTGTTCTTGTCTTCAGTGACAGTCCAAGTAAGAATGCAAAGAATTTCAGGTTGGAGAGATGGCTTAGCTGTTGAAGCCCTTGCCTGTGAAGCCTAAGGACCCATGTTCCACTCTCCAGGTCCCACATTAGCCAGACGCACAAAGGTGAGGCAAGCGCAAGGTCACACATGCCCACTAGGTGGCACAAGCATCTGGAGTTTGAATTCAGTGGCTGAGGCCCTGGGGCGCCAATTCTCTCTCTCTTTCTCTAAAATAAAACAAATTAAAAACAAAAGAACATGAAGCACGTCTATGACCACTGAAAGCATTGGTACACAAAACCTTCATGGACAGACACAAAGCCATGGAAATGAGCTAGCCAAGCCTCTACAGGAGTCTTGTTGATGGCTGGTGATCAGACCTGCCACTCAGGACTGAGCTGTTGGCTTTCCTGTAGATAGAAATCATAATTATATAGAATGACTGACTTTAGATAACTCCTGGAGGCCCGCACAACTCACAACTGGGCCTTCCTCTGGGGACCACCTTGACGTCCATAGGGAAGGAACGCTCAGCAGCTACAATCGCTCACTGGTTTAGACTATTCTGTGCCCCGTCCTGAGTCCTGGCTACAGCTGATTGGTTGAGAGGAAGCGCCACAACCGACCTGAGCCAATCAGATTCTCCCGAGTCAGATGCTAGCAGCTCTTGGGTTGGCTGCTTTAATGGGAAAGTTGTAAACGGGAGAGTCCTTGAGTTTGCCTTAGCGCTGGCCTTCCCAGACGCTCACTTGTTGAACTTTTCCTGGAAATTTAATATATTTGTTATTATTGTTTGTCAGGGTTGGTTTCTCCGGGTTGTCCTGTGGAGTAGGTTAATAGATTATTTGTTATCTTTTAGCCCTTGCTGCTCCTGATGTGGTATCTTCGTTGAGGTTAGAAAAAAAGAGCCCCCATTCTGGGTGGACAAATTAGAAAAATCTGTTCTTTCCTCTCCCAGCCGACACAAACCCTGTCCAGGGCGAAAGGCTTGGGTAGTGGAATGTGGGGCTGGGTTACAGCCCTCCCTCCATTCCTTTCTGTGGCCGCGGACCCTTTGTGTAATCCACAGAATACAAACTCGTTCATGGGCTGGAGAGATGGCTTAGCGGTTAAACCCTTGCCCCCTTGTGCACCTGGCTAACATGGGTCCTGGGGAATCGAACCTGGGTCCCTTGGCTTTGCAGGCAAACGCCTTAACCACTAAGCAATCCCTGCAGCCCATGCTTAGGAACTTTGAACACTCATGACCAAGATGCCATTTTAATTTTTGTAGGTGGAAAAATGTCCAAAGTCAAGCCTTAATGGTCAGATAAAATCTATAAAAACAGGGGCTGGAGAGATGGCTTAGCGGTTAAATGCTTGCCTATGAAGCCTAAAGACCCCGGTTCAAGGCTTGATTCTCCAGGACCCACGTAAGCCAGATGCACAAGGGGGTGCATGCATCTGGAGTTCATTTGCAGTGGCTGGAGGCCCTGGCGCTCTCTCTCTCTCTCTCTCTCTCTCTACCTGCCTATTTCTGTATCTCTCTCTCTCAAATAAATAAATAAATATTTTTAAAAAAATCTCTAAAAACAGAATATTCTTTTCTTTTTTGTTTTTGGTTACATGTTCTCCTATAGAGGCTGGCCTGGAACTCACTAGGTAGCCAAGGCTGGTCTTGAACTTTTCATCCTCCTGCCTCCACCTGTCAAGTGCTGGGATCTCAGATGTGCACCATGACGCCCAGCTTGACATCTTCCTCGGATGAACAACCATCCGGCTTTAGAAGAAGCTTTTTCTCCCGTGTTCACCTCCACACCAGTGCTGTGCGTGAACTTGAGGGGGCAAACCCTCTGCCATCGAACTCCACTCCCAGCCCCGGAAGACATTCTTGGAAAGTCCCAAAGGGACTCTTCCTCCACTAATGGAAAGGACAAGCAAGATCACAAGGAGGGCTCTGCAGGTCATAGTGACAGCGACAAGGTCCTGGGGATCTGACTTTCCCATCATTCCTAGCCAGGCAGCCACGCCATACCTGGGGAGGACTCGCCATCCATGGAAGTCGCGCTGCTTTTCTAAGAGAAAAGTAGGAATGGTGCCACGTGTCGTGCACCTGTGTTACACAGACCATCTGCACTGATAACTGTATGAGGCAGTATGGGATTGGGGTACGGCTCAGTGGTAGAGTGTCTGATCTGGGTCCCATGCCAGCATCAAGAAAGAACCAGGTAGCTGGAACACACCTGGGTTCAAATTCAACTCTGTCACTTTCCAGCTTTGTGACTTAACTTCTTTTTTTTTTTTTTTTGCTGGTTGGTTTGTTTTGTTTTTTTCGAGGTAGGGTCTCACTGTAGCCCAGGCTAACCTGGAATTCACCGCGTAGTCTCAGGGTGGCCTCGAACTCACAGTGATCTTCCTACCTCTGCCTCCCGAGTGCTGGGATTAAAGGCATGTGCCACCACGCCTGGCTTCTTATTGGTTTTGAAACATATATGTTATACTTTGACACACACACACACATACATACATACACACGTACACATACATATGTTCCCACTGTTAAGAAGTGAAGTCTATGGCTCTCCTCCTGACTGGAAATTTGGACGTGCCAAAAATTCTCCCCAATGTAGCAAAAGTGACACCATTAATTTCGAAACTGAGTTGGGAAAGCTCATACAGCTTCAGATGGCTCCTTTGGGACAACCATGCCGTGATCTTTAGCCACCATAAAAGAAAGCCAGGGAGAGATGACTTAGTCTATTATGATGTCATCCAGCGATGGTCCCACGTGAGATGCAAAGTGAGGCAAGGGCGCAATTTTGACCACAAGGGGGCGCACGCATCTGGATTTCGTTCACAGCAGCTGAGACAGTGCTGGCTGATCTCTCTCTGTCTCTCTCTCCAAAAAAAAAAAAAAAATAATAATAATAAAAAAAAATTTTTAAAAAAAGAAAGCCAGTTACCCTGCGTGGTACAGAAACCACATTCATAGTGAGGGTCATCGGAGGAATCCCAGCCATCTAATTGTAGCTTTGAAACAGGGCCTCAGGGCCCCTGGGATGTGAACTCCAGGGACCCCAGGAGAGAACTGCTGCCCTCCTCCCAGCCAACCAAATTCATGGACAAGACCTGATTGTTTTTGTTTTAAGGTCACTGTTTGGGGATGGTCTATTATGATGTCATAGATGGCTGACATAAACTTTTTTGTTACGTGGACATTGGCTACTGACATCACCACATCTAATTGTAGCTTTAGGGCTGGGATGTGGGCAGAAATTCTCAATGCTTTGAAGGTTCTAGTGTTATTATTGCTGATGGTCTTCAAGAAGGCTGCTGGCAAGGGCTTGAAGAGAAATGTTACTGGGGAGAGGAAAACAAAGAGGACCTTTATTATATAGTAGAAGAAAGTTTCCCATTCTCGTTCTCTCTCTCAAATAAAACAAATAAATAACATTTTTAGGGCTGGACACATGGCTTAGCGATTAAGGCATTTGCCTGTGAAGCCAAAGGACCCAGGTTCAATTCCCCAGGACCCACAAAAGCCAGATGCACAAGGTGGCACATGTGGCTGGAGTTTCTTTACAGTGGCTGAAGGCCCTGGCATGCCCCTTCTCTCCCCACCCTCTCTCTGTCTCTCTCTCTCTCTCTCTCTCTCACACACACACACACACACACTATCTTTCTATCTCCTTCTCTCTCTCAAATAAATAAAATAAAATAATTAAAAAAAAATTTTTAAATGGGCTGGAGAGATGGCTTAGCAGTAAGGTGCTTGCCTGAAAATCCAAAGGACCCAGGTTCAAGGCTCGATTCCCCAGGACTCACATAAACCAGATGCACAAGGTGGCACATGCATCTGGAGTTTGGTTGCAGTGGCTGAAGGCCCTGGCATGCCCATTTTCTCTTTCTCCTGCCTTCAGCTCTCAATTCTCCTGCCTCAGTCTCCGAAGTAGAGGGATTAGAAGTGTATATCATGCTCAACTGGGCTAAGGAGATTTAAAAGTAGACTTCTAGGGCTGGAGAGATGGCTTAGCGGTTAAGGTACTTGCTTGCAAAGCCAAAAGACCCAGGTTCAACTCTCTCTCTCTCTGCATCTTTCTCTCTCTCAAATAAATAAAATAAAATAAATGAAACTTAAAAAAAAAAAAAAGCCAGTGTAGTGGCGCAGTGGTGCATGCCTTTAATCCCAGCACTCGGGAGACAGATGTAGGAGGATCACCGTGTGTTCAAGGTCAGCCTGAGACTACCTGGTGAATTCCAGGTCAGCCTGAACTAGAGTGAGACTTGGAAAAAAAAAAAAAAAAAAAACTAACTTTCAAGCAAAGTTTTATAGAAAATCTAAAAGAGCCAAGGACTTGTGGCCTTTGAAGATGAATCTGTTTCTCATTGACAAGCCTCCACAAGTGGAAAAACATCCTCAAAGTATGAAAATAAAGGCTTCGGGATAAAAATAAAGCATAAAAAATTAAAATAAATACAAATAAAGAGATGATAAGACTCTTTATCAAAACATCAGAAAGAGCCATCCAGGCACAGTGGCTCATGTATGTAACCCCAGTACTCAGGGGCCTGAGGCAAGAGGAGGGTTGTTATGAATTCCAGGCCAGCTTGGGCTACAGTGTGAGACCTTGTCTCCAAAAAGCAGACCACACAGAACACTCACAAGCTCAGGAAGAGCTAATCTCAAAGCAGCTTCCCTTCCTTAAACAAGACAGTACCTAAGACACGAAGGGAATTATTGTCACAGGAAGCTAGTTGTGAAGAAGGGCTCATTTTGGGCCTGGGGAAATGGCTTAGCCAAATGTTATATCCACACAGATCATCAAAATGAGCTCTGGGCTGAAAACATGGCTTAGTGGTCAAGGTGCTTGCCTGCGAAGCCTAAGGACCCAGGTTTGATTCCCCAGTACTCATGTAAGCCAGATGCACATGGTGGCACGTGTGTCTGGAGTTTTGCAGTGGCTGGTGTGCTCATTCTCTCTCTCTCTCTCTCTCTCTGCCTCTTTCTCTCGCTCTCTCAAATAAATAAATGAAAATATTTTTAAAAGAAGAGCTCATTTTTTGTAGTTTTTAAAATAATATATTATTTATTTTTTGAGAGAGAGAAGGAGAGAGAGAGAGAGAGAGAGAGAGAATGGGTGTGCCAGGGCATCCAGCCACTGCAAATGAACTCCAGATGCATGCGCCCCCTTGTGCATCTGGATTACGTGGGTCTTGGAGAATTGAACCAGGATCCTCTGGCTTTGCAGGCAAACACCTTAACTGCTAAGCCATCTCTCTAGCCCCTTTATAGTTTTTTATGAGAGAGAGAGAGAGAGAGAGAGAGAGAGAGAGAGAGGGGGGAGAGAATTGGCACACCAGGAACTCCAGCCACTGCAATTGAACGCCAGACATGTGCGATACCTTGTGCTCATGTGTGACCTTGTGTGTCTGCCTTATGTGGGATTTGGGAGTTGAACATGGGTCCTTAGGCTTCACAGGCAAGCAACTTAACCGCTAAGCCATGTCTCCAGCCCCAGAGCTCATTTTTATGATATGTGTGGGTATAACATTTGGCTAAGGAAATGAACCTCAACAGGACCCATAGGCAAAGCACAATGTCAATGGAATTGCCTGAACCACCATCTCGGAAGGGCCAGTGTGAAATGAAAAGAGGGCTTTGGACCCTCAAAACTTCGGAGGGGAGGAAGAAGCAGAGGAAACTACTCACTTATAAACAGCAGCCATATTTTATAGAAAAGGAATGGTGATGATTCGGAAGGTGGAGCTAAGAGCCAAGCAGCAGATGTGAGGCCTAATCCAAGAACAAGAGGCATCTCAAATTGCTATAGTCTAGGGACGTCCATGCACTTTTCTCGTCTCCGTTTTGGATAGAAATGTTTACAATGGCAGTCGTTATCCTGTCCCATCACCGTGTGGGTGTGAGGAAGGAGCAGGTGACTTGACCTAAAGCTCACAATACTTCACATCAGGAATAGTGTCAAAGAGCTGTGCCCGAGTAACCTCTCCACACTGGATGCTTTAGATGATGGGGTCGCATAGTAGACGAGACTGTTTGATTCCCCTTTGGTTTTTCGAGGTAGGGTCTCACTCTGGCCCAGGCTGACCTGGAATGCACCATGTAGTCTCAGGGTGGCCTCGAATTCACAGTGATCCTCCTACCTCTCTGCCTCCCGAGTGCTGGGATTAAAGGCGTGTGTCACCACGCCCGGCAAGATGAGACTTTGAAGAACCGTTAGAAGGGGGTATATTTCACATGTGAGAGGACTACATGTCATTTATATGCAGAAAATAAACGCTGATGTTTTGAAACATGGCTTAACTTTCAAGAAATGGAATCCTGAGCCGGGCGTGGTGGTGCACGCCTTTAATCCCAGCACTTGGGAGGCAGAGGTAGGAGAATTGCCATGAGTTTGAGGCCACCCTGAGACTACATGGTGCATTCCAGGTCAGCCTGGGCTAGAGTGAGACCTTACCTTGAAAAACCAAACCAAAACAAACAAACAAAAAAAGGTGACGTTCAAGGGAACTCTATTTAAGAGAGAACTTGCTAGCTAGCTGGATATGGTGGTACATACCTATAATCCCAGCACTTGGGAGGCTGAGGCAGGAGGATTGCCCCAAGTATGAGGTCTGGACTATATAGAGAGTATAAGGTCAGCCATTGCTACAGGGACTCTCTCTTTTCTTGTTTTGAGAGAGACACAGAGAGAGACAGAGAGAGGGAGAGGGAGAGGGAGACAGATAGAGAATGGGTGCATCAGCCGCCTCTCAGCCACTGTGAACAAACTCCAGATGCGTGCGCCCCTTGTGGTCAAGTACAGCATTGCACCCTTGCGTCACTTTGCATCTGGCTAAATGTGGGACCTGGAGATTGGAACCAGGTTCTTAGGCTTAGCAGGCAGGCGCCTTAACTGCTAAACCATCTCTCCAGCCCGAAACTCTCATTTTTTTTTTAAAGTTGAGACTGGAGCAGTTAAAGCATTTGCTTGCAAAGCCTAGGGACCCAGGTTCGATTCCCCAGTATCCATGTAAGCCAGCTGTACACGGTGGTGCATGCGTCTGGAACTCATTTGCAGTGGCTGGAGGCCCTGACACAACCATTCTCTCTCTCTCTCTCTTTATCTATCTGCCTCTTTCCCTCTCTCTCTCTAATAAATAATTAAAATATTTTACAAAATAAAAAATATTGCTCATTAAATGAGCGAACTTCTTCCACGAATATCTTCCTCCCAGACCTTGTCTTCCTCCTAGTGATCCAGACTTAATCTATCCTGGATTTGAGCTCCAGCTCCTCCTCCACGCTCTCATTGTGTGGTGACTCAGCCAACGTCCCTATCATGCAAATGGGTTGAATATCAAGTGCACACGAACTGAACATGCTAGACATCTGGCACATGGTGGGTACCAGAGGGTTATTAGTGCATTTGCGATATGGATGAATCTCACAGACATGATGTGGGGCAAAACGAGCCCATTCCGGCTGTCATTTCATATACCTGAAGTTCAAAACCAGGCAAGATTCATTAACGGGGAGAGAAATTACTAAGTGTGCTTATCTGGAGAGAAATGGATAAGGCCTGGGAAGGGGCTCCAGGGAACCTCCTGGGTGGGTATATGTGCTGGAAATGTTTGGTGCTTTGTTCAGAATAGTGGGGTCCCCCTTCATGCGGGAGTGGTCTTTAGAAATTTATTCCCTACCTGCAGGCCTTGTGTGGGACTCTCTCCTGCACCTTTCGCTCCCAGACCAGCTGTGGGTAAACATTCTTTTCCCACTTTGCCTGAACTGATGTGGCCTGGGCCGAGTTCCAGCACGGGGATGTGCACAGTGGCTGGGTGGTGGGGTCTGAGCTGCCCTCCTGGGCGTAAGTACATGGGGGGGGTGTGTGCTTTCCTCTCCCCCTTCCTTCCACCCAAAGAGCCAGGCTGTTGGGAGCTGAGAAGTACTTGGAATAAGAGAAATAAAGCAGAGGGCTGGGGAAGTGGCCTAATGTTTAAGGCGCTTGCCTGTGAAGCCAAAGGACCCAGGTTCGATTCCCCAGAACCAAATAAGCCGGGTGCACGTATCTGGAGTTCTTTTGCAGCAGCTGGAGGCCCAGGCATGCCCATTCTCTCCCTCCCCTGCCTATTTCTTTCTCTCAAATAAATAAAGAAAAACAAAAATAATTTTTTTTAAAGCGTAATAATGCACATGTTTAGCAAGGCAGGCCTGGCTCCTGGAGGGACGCAAGCGGGCTAGGCGTTTGGGCAAAAGTCAGGAGCTTGTGAGCTCTGTTCAAGGCCCTCCTTGGGGTCCAACAGCTCCCTGGGGCCGGGGGGATCTCTGCTCGCTGGCGGCAGCTGTGGGTTACGTGTTTCATTCACAAAGCTTTCTCAGGAAGTGGCAGGCTGTGCATTCCAGGGCCTTTAGTCATTTTCTCTCTCAGAACTTTAGGGCTCGGATAGAACGTTCTTCAAACCACACTGTCCTGGGCTGGGCTCCCAAGAGGAAGTGGGTGGGTGGGTAGAGTGGAGCGAGAACACAGGTCTAAATTCAGGGACAGGACAAGAAGAGTTCAAGGCTTGTAGGGTAACCTTCTGCCCCCCCCCAGAGGTAGCTGTCCATGTCCCAGATATGTCAAAGGGTGGAAGCTGTGGGACAGTGGCTCTTGCCCTCCCAGCCGTGGGTCAAGGGGGAACACGGGGGAGGGGGGGTCTCTGTGTGTGACATCTGTACGTGTGTGAGATGTGCAGTGGGGACACAACAGGTAAATGGCATTGTTTCAATCTGCCTGTGGACTACACCCTGAGACTGGCGTTGGGAATATAGCAGAGTGGGAGACAGACTCCGTATCTCTGTCATCACCACAGGTCCTGGTACACGTGGCCTGGCAGGTGCCTAGTGAGGTAAGGGAGAGGGTAGCTTAAGGCAGATGGCTGATAGGAGTAAGGTGAGTGGCAATAGCTATGAGGGTATACAGTGCCAGGGGAACTTGAAGGAAGGACAGAGACCAGACAAGGACCCTGGGGGAATGGGGTGGCCGCAAGTCTGCAAAACATGATGAATAGGAGACAATGTCGGGGGCAGGTGCTGAGACACCAGAGACTCCAGGCTCTCTCTCTCTCAGGTCATGGAAAGTCCAGGGGTGGGCAGAGGAGGAGGAAGGGAAAAAGCAGCCACTCTCCTCTGAGCATCCCTTGGGCAAAAGGAAAGCCCATGAGAAGACCCCAAGGGATGATAAAGTACTTTTTCTCCTTGTGAAGAATCAGAATTCAGTCTGGGCTGGAGAAATGGCTTAGTGGTGAAGGCGTTTGCCTGCGAATCCAAAGGATCCAGGTTTGATTCCCCAGGACCCACGTAAGCCAGATGCACAAGGGGCACATGCATCTGGAGCTCGTTTGCAGTGGCTAGAGGCCCTGGAGTGCCCATTCTCTGTCTGTCTGTCTCTCTCTTCTCTCTCTCTCTCTCTCTGCTTGCAAATAAATAAAATAATCACTTAAAAAAATCGAATCAGAATTCTGGGGCTGAGGAGATGGCTTAGCAGTTAAGGCGCTTGCCTGCAAAGCCAAAGGACCTAGGTTTGATTCCCCAGGACCCATGTAAGCCAGATGCACAAGGTGGCACACGCCTCTGGAATTTGTTTGCAGTGGCTGGAGGCCCTGGTATGCCCATTCTCTCTATGACTCTGTCTCTCTCTGCTTCTCTCTCTCAAATAAATAAAAATAAAAGTATTAAAAAAAAAAAAGAACTCACTAGTGAAGCTATCTAGGCCTCTGTTTAAAAAAAAAAATCAGAATTTTAACAAGGACCCCCAAGATTTGTCACCCTGATCCCTGAAAAGAATGAGATCTCAGGCCCATGATTCTAGGACATTCGATGGCAAAGAAAAATACCAAAGGCATAGCCAAAGCTTCACAGTGGGGACCGTGAGCTCACGAAAGGGTGAGGAATTTCATCCCACCAACCCTGCAGAAGCAGAGGGCCTCTGGCTGGTGGCAGGCTCAGGAGCTGCTGATTTCCACCAGAGACGGGTCTAATGTACCTTTGGTGACTAAAGACCCGAGAGAGGGCAGATTTTTAGAGCCAGAATTCAGCAGGGAAGCAATGACCTTAGTCCTATAGCCGCAGGAGCCCAATTCTGCCAGAGCCTAGCGCACCGGGGCACCGATTCCTTCTCAGAGCTTCTAGAAACAAGCTCAGCTAGCTGGATCCTTGATTTTTTTTTTTTTTTTTGTCCTTCTAAGAAGATCATCCAGCTGAGCTCACCTGGACTTCTGATCTGCAGAGCCATGAAATAACTAACAAGTTGTACAAAGCTGTTGACTTTGAAGGGATTTGTTCTGTAGCGTGAGAACTGGCATTTATTCCCACTTTCTCATTGCACCCCAGAAAGACTATTAGACGAGAGTCTATACCCGCTCAGCAGTGCAGGGGAGGCCAAGTGACAGTTTACAGGTATCTGGCTGGGCCTTCTAACACCACACAGCTGCTTCCCACATTGTTTGCATCACAAACACTTCCCCTACCAGAACAGGCAGCAGCTATGAGCCCTGCACTTGGGGCTTTGGCTCAGGGTTGCCTTGTCCCCCACCGAACCCCCTCCCCAGGGTGGGGCTGGCATCTCACATTCCTCCTTTTTAAGAACCACCCGCAGCTGCTCCAGTGCCACGGCCCCTGCAGGGTGCTAGGCTGCCCAGCCCTGTCACCTCTCAGGAGAGAAGCAGTGTTTTGAGTAAAAGCAAGAGAAGGGCAGTGACCTCAGTCTCACGGTTCCTCTCAGATGACAAGTCCGGTCTGTTAAGGCAAGAGGCAGGAACTGGGACCCAAGGCATAGGAAAGTTCACCCCTCACCCACCCTGGCCAAAAGCATTCTCTGATTGGTCGGGGATGGGAGATGCTTCCAATTGTAGACTTTGCCTCCTTATCAGTTTGCTTGGGCACATGGTCAGGTATGGCCTGGGAATCCGGGCTATCTGTCAGGAGGAAGGTGAGTTTTTTCTTTTTGCTTTCCTGATTAAGCCTAATGAAGCTTTGTCTCATCCCCACATCACGAAATCTCTTAACTCTTCCCAGATGGGAGCTGGGCGGGGCTACGGAAAGAGAAGGGTTTGTGTTAACCAGAACTGGGATCTCACTGGGGCACTTTTATTTTTGGTAGGGTCTCACTCTAGCCCAGGCTGTCCTGGAACTCACTATGTAGTCTCAGGGTGGCCTTGAACTCACGGTGATCCTCCTACCTCTGCCTCTTGAGTGCTGAGATTGTGTGCGCCACCACACCTGGCTTCACCAGAGATAAAGTGCCACTTTATCTCTGGAGATGCGTGGTGGGCAGCCATCCTGAGCCTCAGTTTCTTCAGACAGACTTCTTTTTCTTTTCTTTTCTTTTCTTTTCTTTTCTTTTCTTTTCTTTTCTTTTCTTTTCTTTTCTTTTCTTTTCTTTTCTCTTCTCTTCTCTTCTCTTCTCTTCCTTTCCTTTCCTTTCCTTTCTTTTCTTTTTTCTTTTCCCTTTCTCTCTCCCTTCCTTCCTTCCTTTCTCTCTCTCTTTCTTTCTTTCTTTTGAGGTAGGGTTTCACTCTAGCTCAGGCTGACTCAGACAGACTTCACTATATAGTCTCAGGGTGGCTTTGAACTCATGGCGCTCCTCCTACCTCTGCGCCACCATGCCGGGCTCAGATAGACTGTTTTGAAGATGTGCCTTCCGACGAACACATACAAAGTACCTGGTAGGCAAGAAGGTGGCAGTTTTGCTGTCCTGGCCTCCTGCCAGCCTGACGACAACACAGAACTTTATTTATTTATTTTTTTGGTCAGCCAGTCTTGCCTCAGCATCCTGGTCAGTCCTATCCAGACCCCAAATTCTCAATTATTATTATTTTTGGTTTTTGCAGCATCCACTCTGGTCCAGGCTGACCTGGAATTCACTATGTAGTCTCAGGGTATCCACCTCTGCCTCCCGAGTGCTGGGATTAAAGGCGTGCGCCACCACGCCCGGCTGGGAAATTAATTTTTAAAAAATATTTTATTGATTTATTTATTAGAGTCAGAGGGAGAAAGAGAGAATATGGGCACACTAGGACCTCCAGCCACTGCAAACAAACTCCAAACACATGCACCACCATGTGCATCTGGCTTACATAGAAAACTGGGTAATCTAACCTGGGTCCTTAGGTTTTGCAGGCAAATGCCTTAATAGCTAAGTCATCTCTCCAGCCCCAAGGGAAATTAATTTTTATTATTATTTATTTATTTATTTAAAAGGAGAGAGAGAGAGAGAGAGAATGGGTGCGCCAGGACCTCCAGCCACTGCAGATGAACCCCAGATGCATGGGTCACCTTGTGCATCTGGCTGTATGTGGGTCCTGAAGAATTGAATCTGGGTCCTTTGGCTTTGCAGACAAGCACCTTAATGGCTAAGCCATCTTTCCAGCCCAGGGAAAAAAAAAACATTTTTTTTTTTGACAAGTAGAAAATTATTTTCATTCTTATGAGAGACAGGCCCGGTCAGCCAGCTGCAAAAATCTTCAGTCAGCAATGTCTACCTCTGTGCTTCTTCCAAAAGTGTCTGTCCCCTCTATCTACAGCCAGTTCCATCTTTCAGGCCCTCCCTGGCTAGATCCCAGGGTTGGGGTTGGGGGTGGACTCCGGGAGAAGACTCTGGAAGGTTTTTGCAGCCGTGTGTGTGTGTGTGTGTGTGTGTGTGTGTGTGTGTGTGTGAAAGAGAGAGAGGGAGAGAGAGAGGGAGAAAGAGGGAGAGAGGGAGAGGGAGATAGAGAGGGAGAGAGAGAGAGAGAGGGAGAGGGAGAGAGAGAACTACACTCAGGGCTGACGATGGCATATTCCAGATGCTGAGGCTAGCCAGTGTGACAGTCCCACACTCGGGAATGGAAGGTGGGACTCCAGAGATCCCCAGGCGTCTGTCTACAAGGCCCACCTCACTCCTGCCTGGATTTCTGTTGATTGTCTGTCTGTAGCTTTGGGGGGGGGGCGCGTCTCATGTAAATATTCTCAGATGTTGCTTTTGCTGCCAAAGTGTCTCTGCAGGAAATCTGCTTTCCTTAAACTTTCCAGAAGTCTCGAGATGAAGGAGGCTAGGCTGGGTAGGTCCCGGGGACCTAGCCTTGTATGTGGACTGAGGGTGTTATGTGTTTGGGGGGCTGGGAGTGGAGAGAAGGCTTTGGGGTCTGGCCCTATAGGAGGAAGATGAAGGGCTTGTGGATGGGTGTGTGGCCGTTTTGTCTCCCCTAACCTGTGGAGGAGGGGACACCCTTGGAAGGAAGGCATTTGAGGGCAGCTCTAGGTCCCTGGGGGTCAGAAGCAACACTGGTCCCCCCAGGACTTCTCTGAGAGCAGAGGCTTTAGGGGGTGCTGGTGGGCATCCATGCAATGGGGTGAGAGCCAGTTGTTGCCCTCAGCTGCCTCCCTCCCTCCTCCTCCCCAGTTACGGGCTCAAAGCTGAGCCAAGCATGAAACAACCTCTTTCTGCCTCTCTGTTCCCACCCCCATCCTGCCCCGAGTCTGCTTCTCATAACCCATTAATCACTGATGCTTCCCACAGCCCGTGTCTGTCTGTCTATCCACACTCAACAACCCCTGGGCCCTGGGCTGGGGAGGATGGATAGACAGACAGGCGGACGGGTTCTGACTTGGGAAAACATTGGGTCACATCAGGGCCTGCTCTCTACTCCAAGGCAGGAAGAGGCATGATTCCTGGGCTTGCTGGAGGTCACCCCCACCCCCAGCCCAGCCTGAAGCTGCCAGCCCAACCCACCTCACCCTGGCAGCAGGCGGCAGGGCCATTAGCTTGTCTTGTGTGGCAGGGAGGAAATGGGTTGGAGGGCTGAGGAATTCTAATTAAGTTTTCCCAGCTGGCAGGCTGGCTGGCCGGTGAGAGCTGGCACCTCCACTCCTCCTGGAGTTGATGCCAGCCCTATCCGGCCTGGCCTGCTTGGTGCCCACCTGCCACTGTGGGAACCCAATTCGTGGGCTGCCTTATAAAGCTCCCTTAAAATTCTCAGGCATCTGGGGTTTCCTTTCAGCTCCTGTCCCTACTCTTTCTTCCCACCTACCATGGCTTCTCTGACGATGGAGGTGTGGTTTCCATTCAGAACTGATTTTTTTTTAATTTTGGTTTTTTGAGGTAGGGTCTCTCTCTAACCTGGAATTTACTATGTAGTTTCAGGGTGGCCTTGAATTCATGGTGATCCTCCTACCTCTGCCTCCCCATTGCTGGGATGAAAGGTGTGTACCACCATGCCTGGTTTGAACTGAATTATTTTTTTAAAATTTATGTTTTAGTTTTTGGTTTTTCAAGGTAGGGTCTCACTCTAGCCCAGGCTGACCTGGAATTCACTATGTAGTCTCAGGATGGCCTCAAACTCACAACGATCCTCCTACCTCTGCCTCCCAAGTGCTGGGAGTAAAGGCGTGCACCATGCCCAGCTCATTATTATTTCTGTTTGTTTTTTGAGGAGGGCTTAGGTTCTCACTCTATAGCCCAGGCCAGCTTAGAATGGGTTATTTTATCCATCTGGGCAATCCTTCAGCCTCCGCCTCTGGAGTGCTGGGATTACAGCTGGAAGCCAGCACCTATTCACATGAGGGTTTGAACCCCAAGCTATACCATTTGCAGGTTGAGTGACTTTGACCTCTTGTAGACAATATCCCATGGTACTTCCCTCCCATCCCCCACTTTCCCCTTTGAAACTCCACTCTCCATCATATCCCCTCTCCCTCTCAATCAGTCTCTCTTTTCAGTTTGACATCATCATCTTTTCCTCCTATTGTGATGGTCTTGTGTAGGTAGTGTCAGGCACTGTGAGGTCATGGATATCCAGGCATTTTGTGTCTGGAGGAGCACGTTGTAAGGAGTCCTACCCTTCCTTTGGCTCTTACATTCTTTCCGCCACCTCTTCCGCCATGGACCCTGAGCCTTGGAAGATGTGTTAGAGATGTTTTAGTGCTGAGCACTCCTCTGTCCCTTCTTCTCAGCACCATGGTGCCTTCTGAGTCATCCCAAAGTCACCACCATCTGAAAAGAGAAGCTTCTCTAACCAAAAGTGAGAGCAGCCAGGCGTGGTGGCACACACCTTTAATCCCAGCACTTGGGACAGAGGTAGGAGGATCAACATGAGTTCGAGGCCACCCTGAGACTGCATAGTGAATTCCAGGTCAGCCTGAGCCTCGAAAAACAAAACAAAACAAAACAAAAGTGAGAGCAGCATTAATATATGGGTGTGGACATTAAGAGAAGTGCTTATTGGGCAGCTTGGTGAGCATAGTATATACATTTAGCCAGACACCAGCAGATGTTACACCCCTAGGGCTCATGACTACCCCTGTTGTAGGTTTTCAGTATCAGGGATCTTTGTCTCATCAAAATTCTGCTGCGCAGGAGGGGTAAGTGGTATAATATGGTGAAAATGCTTATCAGAAAAGATGCCCCGTGCTGGTTAGCAATGCTAGGGAGCCATCCCCCACCCCAGGTCTTGCAGTTAGGATGGCTCACTGCCCAGTTGCGGGTCAGTCTGAGGACTGGTGAACAGCACGTGCAGGGCTGGTAGTGCTGTCACAGCAGATTTGGGGCAGTCTGAACACCTGGAAACAGTCTTTGCGTTGTCGCCAAACTGCCCTGGGAAGCTCAGGAGTCCTTAGTGCAGACCTTTGTCATCACACTGGTCCTCTAGTCTGCTCTGGTGGTGAGAACAGCTTCCCTAGAGAATTGGGAGACAAACGTTGATCCCCATGGTTCCCACTGGCACCAGGATGCCATGTGGAGCCAGCTTTCAGACATTGCCACGCAAGACTGTGAGATCTCCAGCAGGCCCCTCAAAGGGCAGAGCTGCCAGAACGGGAATTCCAAAGTGGCAGGATGCCTTCCCACCCATCCAGGACGGGCGCACATCTGCATATCGTTGCGTGGTGGTTTGCACACCAAGTCCACATCCACTCCCCTCATATTGCTGCTCCCTTTTCCGCCTCTACAAAAAACCCAAAATGTTGAATTTGTAGGACTGGAGTCTCGCAACCCAGTTCTGCTTATTTCAAGGACGCCCTGGATGCAGGGGCTTTCAGGGAGATGGAGGGTGTGGATAACAGTCCTTCGCTCCTAGGGCACTCATAGATGGGGAAAGAAGATTCGGGGCTGAGATCTAGGGAAGCTTATACTCAGTGCACATGTAGAAGCATGTGGTAGGGAGACGGGTGCTGGGAGTGAAAGCTCGGAGTGGGCCGGACGGGCAGGATCTGTGAGCCACCCCCAGGGTCCTCTGCATAGAGCTTGCATGTGCTGATCCCTGTGTTGGAGAGGGGGTGACCGTGACATCAGCGTCCTAGTCTCTCCATATTGTGGAAAAGGTAATCAGACCCACTACCAAGGTAGGAGAGTCCAAAGGCAGCAGCATCGATTCAGATGCTGAAAAAGAGCAGGGCAGGATGAGGTTTGTGAAGAAAATCAGAGAACCCTAACATTAAAACAGCAGCAACAACAAACCCCAAACACAGTAAAGGCAAGAATACACACAGACATGCATTCACCATGATGGTACCATCGTTAGCCTTCCCAGACCCTTATAAACAGTCTCCCTTCAGCTGTAGCCATCCAAGATGTGGCTGAAGTCACGTAGCTTTTCCCGCCACTTCTGTTATCTTCCTTGCAGCATCTCTCTAGTGACTTCTGCCTTCCAATTAGAGAGCAACCCAGAAACCTATGTATCCAATTGCCTTACAGTCTGTATGTGCCTTCCCAACCTTTCTCAAGGGTTTATAAACCCATTCCCCTTTTTGAATAAACGAGAGCACACTTTTTCGCAAACTAGACTTCCAGACTGTCCTTGGAGAGCGTTCTAGAAAACTGCTAGGAGCCACCACTCTCTGGGCCTGTTGAAGATGGTCTGTAGGCCTGTGAATGCACAACTAAAGAAAGATTGTGTGCTCTGAAATCTGCTTCCACCTTGGGTCCTAATCTCAAGGCACCAGCCTTGTGCAGGAGACCCCCTGAAGGGACCTGACTAAGTCCCTGCCTGTCTTTTTATTTTTTCTTCAAGATAGGGTTTCACTCTAGTCCAGGCTGACCTGGAATTCACTCTGTAGTCTCAGGGTGGCCTCGAACTCACGGTGATCCTCCTGCCTCAGCTTCCTGAGTGCTGGGATTAAAGGCTTGTGCCACCACGCCCAGTTCTGCCTGTCCTTTCTGACAGCCTTTCTGGGAAGAATCTTATCTTTCCCGCTATCAGCTCTACTCTGCTCTTATTCCCCGGTCTCTTTTCCCTGTGAGCCCCCACCTCCCTCCCCACACAGTCCTCCTTTTTCTGCATGTGTTAGATCCCTGGGACTTGGGTGTATCCCCCAGTATCATTTGCAAGCTCAGATGCACAGCTGGCTGCGTTGTGAGTCATGTGCTACAAGTGGCTATCTAACCACAGAACGAGGTGCCAACCAGCACACACTCCGCTTGTGCTTCTCCACACTTTTTGAGAGTGACAAACCAGTTTGACTTATCACCACAGATTGTTTTTATATATTGACAGTTTTCATACATGTATATAATGGATTTTGAGCATTATCTTCCTCCCACTACCTTTAAATTTTTTTAAAATGTAATTTATTTATTAGAGAGAGAGAGAGAGAGAGAATGAGAGGGAATGGGCGTGCCAGGGCCTCCAGCCACTGCAATCAAACTCCAGATGCATGCGTCACCATGTGCATCTGGTTTACGTGGGACCTGGAGAATTGAACTTGGGTCCTTAGGCTTCGTAGGCATGCTCCTTAACTGCTAAGCCATCTCCCCAGCCCTCCCACTGCCATCTTTAGTCACTTGTTCCCCTCCACTGAATCCCTTCTTTCCAACTGGTCCCTCTTCTATTTTGATGTCTTGTTTTTTTAAAAATATTATTTATTTATTTGAGAAAGTGAGAGAAAGAGAGAGAGAGAGCATGGGCACGCCAGGGCCTCTAGCCACTGCAAACAAACTCTAGATGCATGCGCCACCTTGTGCATCTGGCTTACGTGGGCCCTGGGGAATTGAACCTGGGTCCTTAGGCTTCGCAGGCAAGTGCCTTGAGCCATCTCTTCAGCCCTTGATGTCTTTTTTTTTTAAATTTCTTTTATTTATTTGAGAGAGAGGCAGATAGAAAGAGAATGGGCGCACCAGGGCCTTTAGCCGCTGCAAACGAACTCAGGACGCATGCACCACCTTGTGCCTCTGGCTTTATGTGGGTCCTGGGGAATTGAACCTGAGTCCTTTGGCTTTTCTGGCAAATGCCTTACCCTCTAAGCCACCTCTCCAGCTTTTAGAGGGCAATTTGATAACATACCCAGTTAGCTCAACACCAATAGCAGCCTCCCCCTTAAGGCCTACGAGTCATAGGCTTTTTTTGTTTTTTTCTTTTTTTTGGTTTTTTGAGGTAGGGTCTCACTCTGGCCCAGGCTGACCTGGAATTAACTATGTCGTCTCAGGGTGGCCTCGGACTCTCGGCGATCCTCCTACCTCTGCCTCCCGAGTGCTGGGATTAAAGGTGTGCGCCACCACACCAGGCTTTTTGACTCGGTGTTCAGTACCAGGCATGAATGCCCTCCTGTGGGTGAGGCTCGAATCCCATCACAGAGCAATTGGTTACTTCCATAATAGTCATGCCTCTAAGGCACCAGTGGCTGGTTTGTTGTACAGCTCTCGGGGTCGACGCCTGGGCAAGACTGTTTAGTAAAGATTCTTGACTTTCGGGCTGGAGACATGGCTCAGAAGTTAAGGAGCCTGCCTGTGAAGCCCAAGAACACCCGTTCGATTCTCCAGGTCCCACGTTTAGCCAGGTGCAAAAGGTGATGCAAGGGCGCAATGCCACGCTTGCCCACAAGGGGGTGCATGTGTCTGGAGTTCATTCACAGTGGCTGAGAGGCTGCTGGCGTGCCCATTCTCTCTCTGTCTCTGTCTGTCTGTCTGTCTGTCTGTCTGTCTCAAATTAAAAAAAGGGGGTGCTGGAGAGGTGGCTTAGAGGTTAAGGCACATGCCTAAAAAGCCTGAGGACCCTGGTTCGATTCTCCAGGTCCCACATAAGCCAGATGCACAAGGGGACGCATGCGTCTGGAGTTCGTTTGCAGTGGCTAGAGTCCCTGGCACACCCATTCTCACTTTCCCTCTCTCTCTTTCCCTCTCTTTGTCTCTAATAAATAAATTAATAAATAAAAATAAAATCTTTTTTTTTTTTTTTTTAAAAAGATCCCTGACTTTCACATCAATGTGTCTGGTTTAGCTCCTGGAACATAAAACCTGGGAGGTTCACTCGTACTGTTATATGTTATACACACATGTAGCTGACGCTTTTTGTTGTTTTAATCACTGCCTAGTGCTCCGTTATATGAGCACACACTACAGCTGGAGTAAACGTCCCCCTTCTGTGTGGACGTTCATCGTCACGCCTACTCATAGACATACACAGTTGTTTCTGGTGGCAATGGGGACTTGGAGTGAAATTGACGGGCAATTTGAAGTTGTCAGTCCTGCCAGCTCACTGGTGAGACAAGCTGTCCCTTCTAGGAGTCAGCAGGTACAGCTTCTTAGGGGGGTCAGGCAGCTTTCAAACAGCTGCCTGTGAGGAACTAGAGCACATGCCCCGCTAACCTGCAGCTTTCCTTCTGTATTAATGTGTGTGAGTGTGTGCGCACATGTATGTATGCGTTTGTGTGTGAGAGCAAGCCTACATGCACATGTGTGTGTAGAGGCCAGAGGACAATGTCAAGTGTCATCTTTTTATTTATTTATTTATTTATTTATTTATTTATTTATTTATTTATTTATTTTTGAGGCAAGCCCAATAGACTGGTCTTTTTTTGAGAGAGAGACAGAGAGAGACAGAGAGAGACACAGAGAGAGAGACACACAGAGAGAGAATGGACACGCTGGCGGCCTCTCAGTCACTGTGAACGAACTCCAGACACGTGTGCCTCCTTGTGCGCATGTGCGACATTGCGTGCTTGTGTCACTTTTGCATCTGGCTAAATGTGGGACCTGGAGTTTTGAACGGGCGTTCTGAGGCTTTGCAGGCAGGCGCCTTCACCGCTAAGCCATCTCTCCAGCCCTAGACTGGCCTTTTTTTTATGTGAGAGAGAAAGGGAGAGAGAGAAAGAGAGAGAGAATTGGTGCACAAGGGCCTCCAGCCACTGCAATCGAACTCCAGATGTGTGCAGCCCCTTGTGCACATGTGGGACATTCCATGCTTGCATCACTGTGCGTCTGGCTTACGTGGGACCTGGAGAATTGAACATGAGTCCTTAGGTTTCACAGGCAAGGGCCTTAACCAGTAAGCTATCTCTCCCGCACTCAGGTGTCATCTTTAAAAAGACTATTCATCTTTTTTTTTTTTTTTCAGAGACCTAGTCTCTCATTGGTCTTGAGCTTGCCAGTTAGCTTAGACTGAGCGGTCAGCAAGCCCCAGGGATCTTCCTGCCTCCCCACCTCAG
This sequence comes from Orientallactaga sibirica, assembly GCA_036365145.1. Classification (NCBI taxonomy): domain Eukaryota; kingdom Metazoa; phylum Chordata; class Mammalia; order Rodentia; family Dipodidae; genus Orientallactaga; species Orientallactaga sibirica. The sequence goes on along the minus strand of JAEOAD010001893.1, from coordinate 1,118,214 downwards.
CACCAGAGCTACAAGCACACCCCATCATGCTTTATGTGCTTCTGGGGATCAGACTCAGGTCCTTGTATTCGTAAGGCCAGCACTTTAGTGACTGAGCCATCTTCCAGCCCACCACTTCCACCTTCAAGGTTGCCAGGCTTGAAATGTGACAAGGTAAGTCTTTTGCTCTTTTTTTGGGGGGTGGGTGGTGGCTGGCATGAAGGTCAGAGGTCAGTGGGACATAGGGCAGGGAAGCAGGCAGCAATGTAGAAAGGACAGAACTATCCAACACCCTGAAGGCATCTGAATCTCCTACATCATTGACCTGTCTGGAGTCACATGGCTAATATATGGCTCGCAAGGAGATCAACTTAGGAGAGTCTCCCTCCTGCTCAGGGCTTTCAACCACAGCAGGATGCCCCTCTATGGCCGTGGCACTTAGGGCTAGGCAGGGTCACTGAGTGGACCTGATGGATGCCCTCGTCTTGGATCAGCCTCCAAAGCAGGCTTACATAACTCTCCTCCCTTGCATGGCCGCAAGCCCTGCCTGTGGTCCAGTTCCCTTCCAAGGTGATGTTCACGGTCGTAGGTCAGCCTGACTCATGGCTATGAGCTGGGGATGGGGACAAGAGAGAGGTGGGGAAGGAAGAGACAGAAAAAGAGAGAGAATGAACTCGGCTTGGCATTACCCAAGTCCCTATGCTAGGATCTGCCTGTGGGCCAGCCATGGGTGAACGGGGGCAGCGCCCAGAGAACAACCCTATAAAATTGCTCACCCTCTCAAGCTTTCTTGGCCAGACCAGTGCATTTCATCGTAGGTTGGCAAGACCTGGGATGGCTCTGAGCATGTGGTGAGACCTTAGTAGGTCAGGGGCAGTGCAGCCTTGGCATCCCAGACACAGTAGACATCTCTACTGGAAAGTTCTGAATGCCATTTTCAACAAGTAACAGCTGTGTTCACGGTGTGAAGACTTCAGGCTGTAGAATTAGAGATTATCTAACTGTGTTCCTGGAAGAGAGAGAGAGAGAGACTGGGTGTGCGTGCCTGTGTGTGTCTGAGTCATGTCTCTGTGTGTCTAAGCATCTATTACTTAGCTATTTGCTCATTCATTCTCCAAGTATTCACTAATTGCCCATTATGTACCACTGGGGATTCCACAGTGAGAAGAGAGAAAAGTCCTTGTCCTCAAAGGAGCTCATTATACTCACGGCATATGTTACCATGTGAGGTGTGTAGATCCGAAGGTATGTATTTGCTGTAACATGTAGCTGCACTGCATGCATGCATGCATGTATGTGTGTGTATCTACATGTGGTATGTATGAATGTGTGTGTAAAGGGCTCCGAGTTCCTGAGTGTGTGTGTGTGTGTGTGTGTGTGTGTGTGTAAGGGGAGAGAATTACTCATCCACTCAGAGAACTAGTCAAGAAAGGCCTCTCCCAGAGAGCAGTTATATTTTCATAAATAAAAATAATCAGATAATGAGTTCATTTCCGATCTCAAGTCTGATGCCAACATTCCAGTGAAATAAGACCCGCGGGCGGGCTGGCGGCTCTCTCTGTGTGGCTTGGATTAGCTGAGGAAAGCGCAGGGAAGGGAGAGACTTGCCACTTGAAGGATCCAGGGAATTGCGTGTGGGGCTTACTACCAAAGTAGAAGTCACGTGTGCCAGGGTCTTAAGAGTGCCTCCCCCTTACACGGGCATCTTGGACGGCAGAGCCCCGAATGGCTTGTGTAAGTCCTGCACGTGTCCATTTAGTCCTGAGGGACTGGGAATGGGGCTCATCTGTGTAGATTCATCGGTGAAGGTGGCTCCAGAGAGAGCAGCCCACCATGCTGTTAGGATTCTGTGAGACCCCAGTGAGTGATCCCTGCCCTGGCTCAAGTTCACGGACGCCTGCTGGAAGGGCAGAAAGAGGGTTTAGAAAGGGCCTGTGGTTGGAGCCTTGTGAGAGAGAAGAGAGAGACAAAGAGAGAGAGAGAGAGAGAGAGAGTCCTTACCCCAGCCACAGACCCTGCCCCGGCTGGATTCCCAAAACGTCTTCCTTTGCATTTCTGGTCTGGAGCCACGGCCTCCCTCAGCCCATGACATTTCTCTTGTACTTCCCCTCCCCTGTGCTCCTGCTTTTCTCTCTTTGCTTTTGCTTAAGCTGTTCCCTTTCCTGGAATGCTCTTCCTTTAACTCTCCAGATCCGCATCTCTACTTTCTTGAACATTTAAATGTCACACTCTCCCCCCCAAACCACACTTCATGGCGCTGACAAAGGGGCGCTTTCTCACGCTCAGCAGTGCTGCCAGTTAACGGTCTCTTGTTTCTCTTCCCCAGCTTGGAGTCCTGTGACACAGGATCTGTGCCTCATTCACATGGTTGATCCCTCCCCCCAATTCCTGGTGCCCTGAGCTGGACCTGTAGCCTGCTGCTGGCCTGGTCTTGGGGGTGGTGGATGTGGGGGGGTGTGGATTCTTTGAGAGTTGTAGGCTGATAGATGCCTATGTTACATGAGCCATCTTGACACCTTCCCGGGATGCCTTGATATCTGCCCGGGGGTTGGGGGGGAACGGAGAAAAGAGCATCCAGAGGGGAGGGAGGCGGAGGCATGACATGGACCCCCAAATCAAGACATCTGTGAGATGCCAGGGGACTCCACCGGGGTGCACGTACGTAACCAATTCAGAGGCAGAGGGGCAGAGTGCAGGACAGAAAGAATGCACCGGGGCTGTCCACATCAGCCATATGCGTATCTCTGTCCACTTTTTACTTATCCATTCATACATCCCACAGTCCCAGGAGCTTGCCTTACATTTCTCTTTCTTTTTTTTTTTTTTTCCATCTAACCCTCAACAGCTGCGTGAGGAATGTGTCTCTGTCTCAGAGGGGGAGCGGAGCCTCCGAGAAGATGAAGTCAACGTTCAGGGTCATCCAGCTGGTGAGGGCCCGAGCCGGGACTTACACTCAGGTCAGCCTGCCTCTCCAGCACAAGCTCTTCCCACGCCAAAGAGGAACAAATGGCTTATTTCTCAGTCTCTCCACGGCTTTAGGCTGAGCTGGATCACGGCCCTGGAGCGATATGATTAAGCCTTGTTCTTTGTCTGGGAAGCTCGGCCTGTGTCCCCACCCAGTGCCCCCAACACAACTTCACTATAAGCCAGCTTGTCTTTATTGTCTAAAATCTTCTCTGATAAGGCCATGTGTAGGGCAGGGTCCTAACCCAATGGAGTGAAGCTGGGAGCCCGGAATTTCCAGCCGAGGGGAATTTTGCTGGGGAGGAGTCCTTTTTTTTTTAAAATACATTTATTTATTTATTTGAGAGAGAGAGAGAGAGAGAGAGAGAGAGATAGAGAATATGGGCATGCCAGGGCCTCCAACCACTGCAAACAAACCTGGGTTCTTTGGCCAGATGCATGCGCCTTTCTCCAGCCCTAAAACAACTGGCTTTTATTTTAATTTTTTAATTTTTATTTATGTATAAGCAACAGATACAGAGAGAAAGAGGCCTAGGGAGAGAGAATGGGCACATTGCCACTGCACCTCCAGATGCATGTGCCACCTTGTACATCTGGCTTAGGTTTCCCAGGCCTTAGGTTTCCCAGGCAAGCACTTAACCACTAAGCCATCTCTCCAGCCCTAAAAAAACTTAGAAAAAAAATTTAAATTTATTTAAGAGAGAGAAGGGGGAGAGAGAGAGAGAGAGAGAGAGAATATGGGTATGCCAGGTCCTCTAGCCACTGCCAACAAACACCAGCACAAGTGCCACCTTGTGCATCTAGCTTTACGTGGGTACTGGGGAATCAAACCTGGGTCCTTAGGCTTTGTACTTTGTACTCCCATATTTATGTGCCTTCCTACCTGCCCCTCTCAGTCCCTACCCCTGCCTCAAGGAAGAGCAGAATAACTCCTCCCCTTTAGAGACCGTGAAGGACCAAAGGCCTTCTTTATCCCCCACGCTCTTTCCTCCACTTCCCTCCATAGCATCTCTCAAGCCGGTGCCTACACTCATTCCTTCTCCCCAGAAGCTCATAGAAAGGACCCCCTCTCTTTCTTTCTTCAGTTTGGCTTTCTAGAGCCTGCCTCCTCCAGCTTCTCTGGATTTGGACCCCACTATGTCTCCTTGGGATGGGATGAACATCCCTCTTTTAATTATAATAGAGTAATTTGTCTAATACTAATGCTCTCCCTCTCGTCTTTTATCTATCACTAGGTTTTTAAAAAAATATTTATTTATTTATTTATTTAGAGAGTGTGAGAGAGAAAGAAGCAGAGAGAGAAAGAGAGAGAGAGAACGGGTACGTCAGGGCCTCCAGCCACTGCAAACGAACTCCAGACGCACACGCCATCTTGTGCATCTGGCTTATGTGGGTCCTGGGGAATTGAACCTGGCTTCTTTGGCCTTACAGACAAGCACCTTAATGGCTAAGCCATCTCTCCAGCCCCCACACTTTCTTTGGATGATATTTAAGCCAGTAGAGCCATGTCCATGTTTGTGACCCAGGGGATGGAGTAGAAACGGGGGTATGGAGCCACTTGGGGCTATTTTCCTCCAAGCTGGATGTTTGGGAAATGGTCAGTATAGTTGACTATGAGCCTGGGAATGAAATTCCTTCTCTCTGCGGTGGAAAGGGCGGGCCTAGGGCTTCCAGAGTGGGAACCTGAGCTCCCAGCTGGCTGTGTGCAAAGGAGAGAGGGCAAGAGGGACTCTGCAGCTGACACATTTAGGGCCTGGTTGGGAACACAGGGCTCAGAAATTCGATCAGGGACTGAAATAGCTCCAGACGGTTCCCACATTTCTTAGAGGATTTTCTCTGAAGAATCCCCATCCCCTAACCTTTTGCCACCCTGGGCACCATGGGCTATGTGCTGTGGGGAAGGAAAGAGTATGGAGATCTTAAAAAACAAGGTTGCAGGGGGCGGGGGGGCTGGAGAGATGGCTTAGCAGTTAAGCACTTGCCTATGAAGCCTAAGGACCCTGGTTCGAGGCTCCATTCTCTAGGACCCACGTAAGCCAGATGCACAAGGTGGCGCACACATCTGGAGTTTGTTTGCAGTGGCTGAAAGCCCTGGTGTGCCCATTCTCTCTCTCTCTCTGTCTCTGCCTCTTTCTTTCTGTGTCTGTCTGTCGCTCTCAAACAAATAAATAAAAATAAACAAACAAAAATCAAGGTTGGGAATCCTTGTGCCACGCCAGAGGCTTGGGTACAGTAGCTCAAGCACCCCTACTTCTCTGACCCACAGGCTCATTGATGAAGTTTGGGGTGAGCTGACGTGCATGGAGGCGCTCCTCCTGCCGTCTGAGGGTAGCTGTCCTCAGAGAGTTACGTCTTAATTTTTCCCTGGCTCTCACTCTGGCCTCTGGTTCCCTGAGGAGACTGGGGGCCCCTAACACCTCACTCTTCACCACCACCTCTCAGCTGTTAACCCAGGGCCCAGATCCTTCCCATTCCCAGCCAGGACCTAGAGTCTGGAAACTTTTTAACTTACTACCCAGGCCTGTCCTGGAAAAGACGCAGCTGTTAGGGGAGAAGTTGGGGATCTGAAAATGGAGGTAGGAATTAAAATGAGGAGACGTGTCTGACTAAACAAGTCACTCCTCAGGGACCAGCTTTGAGCCACACCTATGCTCGGGCCACAGGAGCACGAGAGGCTGTTCCACCCCCTTCCTTCCACGTGGTGGAAGTGGACAACCTAAAAGGACAGCTTCCATAATTATTGACAATAAACCATGATAATTCTCTCCCCACTCCACTCTCCCCCTCACAAGTCCCCCTCCATCACATACCCTCCCCTCTTAGTTTCTCTTTTATTTTTTTCATAGACATATATTTTTTATTTTTTCATAGACATATATTTTTTATTTTTTTCATAGACATATATTTTTTATTTTTTTCAATTTTATTTATTTGAGAGAGCATGAGAGAGAAAGACACACACACACAGAGAGAGAGAGAGAGAGAGAGAGAGAGAGAGAGAGAGAGTGGGAGCGCCAGGGCCTCCAGCCACTGCAAACAAACTTCCAGACATGTTTGCCACCTTGGGTCCTGGGGAATTGAACTGAGGTCCTTTGGCTTTTCAGGCAAACTCCTTAACTGCTAAGCTATCTCTCAACCCTCAATATATTTTTTAAAATATATTTTATTTATTTATTTACTTTAGAGAGAGAAAGAGGCAGAGAGAGAGAGAGAGAGGAGAGAATGGGAGTGCCAGGGCCTCCAGCCACTGCAAACGAACTCCAGATCCATGTACCTCCTTGTGCATCTGGCTTACATGGGTCCTGGAGAGTCAAACCAGGATCCTTTGGCTTTGCAGGCAAATGCTTAACCACTAAGCAATCTCTCCAGCCCAATATTTATGATTTTTCTTTTTTATTTATTGACAGCTTCCATACTTACAGACAATAAACCATGATAATTCCCTCCCCTCCTCCACTTTCCCCTTCACAAATCCACACTCCATCATATCCTCTCCCTCTTTCCGTTAGTCTCTTTTAATTTGATGTCATCATCTTTTCCTCCTATTATGAGGGTCTTATGTAGGTAGTCGGGCACTGCAAGGTCAAGGATATCGAGGCCAATTTCTGTCTGGACAGTTGCATTGTAAGCAGTCCTACCCTTCCTTTGGCTCTTACATTCTTTCCACCCACTCTTCCGCAATGGACCCTGAGCCTTGGAGAGTGTGATAGAGATGTTTCAGTGCTGGACACTCCTCTGTCACTTCTTCTCAGCACTGTGGTGCCTTTTGGGTCATGCCAGTGGTCATCGTCATCTGAAAAGAGAAGCTTCTCTAATCAGAAGCGAGAGCAGCATTGATAATATCATCATCTTTTCCTCCTACCATGAAGATCTTGTGTAGGCAGTGCCAAGCTCTGTGACATCATGGATATCTAGGCCATTTTGTAACACATCAATTCTTAAGAAAACATCAATTCTTAAACCCATCTCGAACTCCGAGCACATTACAGAGATTTCTTTGCATGCTTATTTTCCATCCCCTTCAGAAAAACACGGAGCTTTCTCTGTCTATAAGACTTGTTCTGTGAAAATACTGTAAACTGAAAATGAATTGAAACATCTAACCTACTGAACAGCCCAGCTTAGCAACAGTGTTGTGTGCAGTTGTACACCCGTTCCCCCCCCTGTGGTAGTTTGATTCAGGTGTCCCCCATAAACTTAAGGGTTCAGAATGCTAGGTACCCAGCTGGTGGCAATTTGGGAACTGGCGCCTCCTTGAGGTGATGTATTGTTGGGGGCGGGCTTATGGGTTTTATAGCCAGTTTCCCTTGCCAGTGTTTGGCACACTCTCCTGTCACTGTTGTTCATCTGATGTTGGCCAGGAGGTGATGTGCACCCTCTGCTCATGCCATCGTTTTCCCCTGCCATCATGGAGCTTCCCTTCGAGTCTGTAAGCCAAAATAAACCTCCCTCCCCCCGCCATAAGCTGCTCTTGGCCTGGTGTTGTCTGCCAGCAATGCGAACCTGACTGCAACATGCTCCCCGCTCCCCCATGTGATAGATTGGGAATTACACTTAGCTGGTTACTTACAGGAGCATGGAGATCCCCAAGCAACCTCATTGAAAAGTCTCATCCTTTGGTCTGGAGAGATGGCTTAGCGGTTAAAGCGTTCACCTGCAAAGCCAAAGGGTGCTGTTTCAACACTCCAGGACCCATGTAAGCCAGATACACAAGGGAGTGAATGCATCTGGAGTTCATTTGCAGTAGCTGGAGGCCCTGGCATGCCCCTTCTCTCTCTCTCTGTCTCTCTCTCTCTCTCCTTTCTCTGCCTCTTTCTCTCAAATAAATAAATAAAATATTTTTTAAAAATGGTCTCATCCCAACGTGGATAACAACTTCCCCATGACTGGATGGGTGGGGCTCCCGCCCTTTGGTCTTCCACCTTCCGAATGTTCTAGCTCCTCTCCTGAGCCCTGAGACCTCACGCATCATTCACTGCAAAGGGTTTACCTGAGATCTCTGGTGTGTGTGTGTGGGGGTGGGGAATCTGTCTCTTCCCTTTCTTCTATGGGGGAATATGAATTGACTCAACATCTGGAGAGTCTCTCATGGGTAGTTTCATCTGCCTCTGATAAGCATGGCATTAATTGTTTTTCTCAGAGGACCGTGTCACACAACACTCCACAGCTTCCCCCAGTGCTCACATACTTTCTGCTCCCTCTTTCCTGATGTTCCCTGAGCCTCCAAGAAGGTGACAGAAACATTATGTCATCCTCCTCCAGTCATAGCCAAGAATTGAGCCATCAGGTCACAGAAACAGTGGCTTGGCCTCAGGAGTCTGGTCGGTCATGAATCTCTATAAAACCTCTCCCATTGCAACAAAAATTTCTTCCCCCTTCTTCTCTCTCTCTCTCTCTAAAATAAAAAATAAAAAATAAACCAGGCATGGTGGCGCACGCCTTTAATCCCAGCACTCGGGAGGCAGAGGTAGGAGGATCGCTGAGAGTTCGAGGCCACCCTGAGACTACATAGTGAATTCCAGGTCAGCCTGAGCTAGAGTGAGACCCTACTTCAACCCCCCCCCCCAAAAAAATGGCTGGACAGATGGCTTAGCGGTTAAGGCGTTTGCTTGCGAAGCCTAAGGACCGAGGTTCAACTCTCCAGATCCCACGTTAACCAAACACACAAAGGTGAGGCAAGCGCAAGGTCGCACATGCCCACTAGGTGGCGCAAGCATCTGGAGTTCGATTTCAGTGGCTGAGGCCCTGGCATGCCAATTCTCTCTCTCTCTCTTTAAAATAAAAACAAACAAACAAACAAGCAAACAAATAAATTTCTTCCCTTACTGAAGCTGACAGCAGCAGTAACATAAGGGCATGAAAAACAATTAACAAAATGACAGAAGTCTTTTCCTCACCAGGCCTATGGCCACCCCAGCCATGGGTCTTTTGGTTCTGGCTCACAGTACCAGGTACACATTCTTTTCCACTGAGCAGGCTTTAAATGTAATCAGAAAGTTGTTGACTGCACCCAGGACTGCCGTGCCACTATTGTACCAGTGGGCACATCTTGGCTAACATTCTGATAGAGCATACAGGGTCCTCTGCTAAGTAGGACTGTTGGTGACAATTTCCAACCCCCCTGAAACATGCATGGCACCCTCCAGTGCTCTGAAGGTCAGCTCGCAGGAGGGAGCTTCCAGTACCACCATCAAAGCCCATTTCTCTGGTTTGTGACCGAAGTGTGCATGCATTATTTTCAGGCAGGTTCTTATCACCTACTTATGGCATGCAATCAACAACAATGGCAGTAGCCTTTATTATATAGGGTGGGGGTAGCTTTGAGGCATCCCTTGCCAGAAACTCATAGGGAGATAAACTTCCCCTGGCACTGGGATTCTCATTTTGTTTTATTTGATTTATTATTATTATTTTTGTTTTGTTTTTCGAGGTAGGGTCTTGCTCTAGCCCAGGCTGATGTGGAATTCCCTATGTAGTCTCAGGGTGGCCTCGAACTCACGGTGATCCTCCTACCTCTGCCTCTCCAATGCTGGGATTAAAGGCGTGCGCCACCACGCCCAGCTGGAATTCTCATTTTATCAGGCTGCTGCTGCCTGGGCCGTCTGTGCACAGGCATCTACAGGGATGGGTGGTGTCCCTTCCTGAACTTTGGCTCAGCTACTGGTTCATTACTAGAGGAGACTCAGTGGCTTAACAAGACGCTGGTCCCAATACAAGCTGCATGGTATTGATGCCTGGGCTTTCAGAGAGCACCCTGCATTGCAATTTGACTTTGTGCCACCCCTGAGAGAGGCTGGGACAAAAGGCCTTCAATCTGTCCCTTTGTGAATATGCTGTCTTCAGTGTTACAGAGGCGGGCCTAGTAGTGGACTTCATCTGTTGCAATAGTGTTTACAGCTTGCTTGTGTTATCGCCCTAGCTGGAGCCCGCCCCCCCAGGCTTCTTATGATTAAAAAAAAAAATTTAAATTTTGGGCTGCAGAGATGGCTTAGCGGTTAAGGGGTTTGCCTGCAAAGCCGGTTTGATTCCCCAGGACCCACGTCAGCCAGATGCACATGATGGCGCATGCGTCTGGAGTTCATTTGCAGTGGCTGAAGGCCCTGGCAGGCCTATTCTCTCTCTTAAACAAACAAACAAACAAACAAACAAATAAAATATATTTTTTAAAAATTAAATTTTTATTTATGTTCATTTATGAGAGGGGGGAGGAGAATGGGCATGCCAGGGCCTCTAGCCACTGCAAACAAACTCCAGAAACATGTGCCACCATGTACAGCTGGCTTATGTGGGATCTGGAGCTCTCCTGGAGAGACGCTGCTCTTCAGTCCATGCTGGTCTTCAGTCCGCACTGGAAGGCAGCAAGCAGCACCAGCAGTCAGGTGGTCCTAGAGCTTCCTTAGCTCAAGCCCCCTTCTAAGGGGGCCCACCCACTCTGGGGGAAGGGGTCCTCCTAGAGTCAATCTTTCCTGGAAGCAACCTCAGAGACCCACTCAGGAGCTATGTCTGTGGATTCCTAAACAGATCAAGTTGACAACAAAACTTAACCATTGCATGCCGATACTGGGGAACTGAACCCGGCTTGCTAGGCTTTGCAGGCAAGCGCCTTAACTGCTGAGCCATCTCTCTAGGCCAGCAAGGGCTTTTTAACACTCTCTCCCTTTCAGGCCCCTAGTCATACAAACGGTAAGCCAACACATTCATTCTCTTATTCTCCCATGCATAGGACACCAGCTTCATGCCCATCGCCCTTTGTAATTCCTCTTTTATACAACGGACTTCCTCAGACATACATGTCACTGCACACAGCGACGGCCAGACCACCTCCAAGGCAGCCTGCCTAAGACCCCTGTCCCTTGCTTGCTTTGTTCAGGGACTTCAATATTTGTTCTGGACCCTCAGCCATTTTTAGCAACCCCCCATACTCATGCGGTGGACCCCCCCTCATTTAGCAGGTGCAGTACTCATGCCATTTATAGCCACACTGGGGTTCCTCGCATGAACCTTCACCCCCAGACAGTCCCATCTCACTGCCTATAACGAGGCCCATGCCGCTGGCCGCCGCCGCGAGAAGAGGTACCACCACACACACTTGGGGAGGGATGGCTATATTGGGACTTCCGCCACAAGTGTTCCACCCTGAACCAGTTCCTCAGTTTCATACCCTACGATCCAAAGCAAGGGCCAGGCAATCGCTCCTCTCAAAGTTACCTCTCGTTTTGTTGGTGTCCCTGTTTGGGCTCCGAGGATTATGTGAACTCTTTTCTGGAGAGAATGCTTGCACCTCCAGGTAGGGCACCCCCCCACACACACAAACTGACGATCAATCACACCCAAGTTCACTTTGGTGAATTTTCTTGGGCTTCCCTACAGACCACGGGAGGAGTTTTTACAGGGCAATGGAGACTCTAAATCAGCTGTGTTGAAAGGTCTTATCCCAACATAGCTGGATTGGTGGAGCTCCCATCCCTTGACCTTTTTTTTTTTCCAAAGTAGGGTCTCACTCTAGCCCAGGCTGACCTGGAATTCACTCTGTAGTCTCAGGGTGGCCTTGAACTCACAGCGATCCTCCTACCTCTGCCTCCCGAGTGTGAGATTCAAGGTGAGCGCCACCACGCCGGGCCCTGATCTTTTAACCTCTACTAACCTCCTAAGGACACGAGATTTCTGCATCATTGCACACAGCTGGCACAGGGTGAGAGTCGGATGACCCTTCCCCACCCCTCTCCATCTGCGGGGAAATTTCATCAGGCCCCAGTCTCTCATGGGAGGTCTCTCATGGGAGGTCTCTCATGGGAGGTCGTAGTTGCTTCTGATAAAGATGGCAATAGCTGTTTTTCTTGGAGGAGCATGTGACACAACAGACATTAACAGCCAGAGCAAGCAATGTGCCATTTGTACCTCAGCCTTTGTCACAGTCCCCATGACCCCTAATGCCCATCACCTCCTAGCCACTGGGGACAGAAGCATGTGGTCCCTGACAGCATATTCTGTGAGGAGCGGATGTGTGGTCAGCTGGTGGGCAGAATGCAGACAGAGCTCTACACTAGAAATCTGAGCATTTCTGGTCCTTTAGAGTCTCTGAGAAAGCAGGTGGTGGGGAACGGCCTCTGTTCTTCCTGCCCTGTGGGCATCGCCAGTCCTTCCCACTGCCCTGCGCTTTGGAGGACACTTTCCGACTTAGACGGAGCTGTCGGGAAGAACAGCTTTTCTGGGCTGTAAGAAAGACACAAATCTGCCCCATTTCCTATCCCTTGATTCCCTAACTCTAGTATTCCTGCATTTCTCCAGGTGGGGCACATCACTCCTGCCCAGTACAGCTACCTGAAGAAAGTGGACCTCAAGTAGGTGGAGAGCCACCAGGCCTAACCGCCCAGGCTGTGAATGCCAGGGAGAGGAGTGAAGGTTTAGGCGTGCTTTGCGTCTTTGCCTTTTCCATTCATCCATCCACCCACCCACCACGTCATTGCTGGATGCCCACTATGTGCCAGTGAATGTGTGAGGCACTCCTTCCTACAGTGGCACCTAGGCAAGTTCAATCTCTGCCCCCCACCCCCCCATCTGTAAAACCAATTGCATCCTATGCCCAGCAGGCCTGGAACTCTGACTCCTCCCAGTGCTGGGATTTCTGGGTCTGCACCACCACACCTGGCTCCACAGGGTCCTTTTGAGGATTAAATGAGGGAGGGTCTCGCTCTAGCCCAGGCTGACCTGGAATTCAGTCTGTAGTCTCAGGGTGGCCTCCAACTCACTGTGATCCTCCTACTTCTGCTTCCCAAGTGCTGGGATGAAAGCCGTGTGCCACCACCACCACCACCACTACCACCACGCCTGGCTCCCCACGGTCCTTTTGAGGATTGCATGAGACAAAGACTGTCTCCTGGGCTAAGCATGGAGCTGGTTCACAGTAAACCAATCAATAAACGTTATTCTCCAATGCACGGACACCATGGTGGGTATTCTCAAGACAGGTTAGGTCCTTACCCTCTGTTGTCCTGTCTCTGCGCCTTTCTTTTTACACTCCCAAAGACTGCACCCCAAGGCCTCTCCCAAGGGGTCCCCAAGCCAGCGCGCAAGCCTTGCCAGGTGCACAGAGACCTCTCCATTCTCGAGGCGTGCGCTCCTAGGGGACCCTGCCCCGAAGACCTCACGACCCCTCCGTTTGCGCGGGCAAAAGAGGGACCTTTTGTTCCCGGGCTGGACCTACCAGGCCCGCGCTGCTCCCGCCGCTAATCCGGCTAATTACCATCCACGCGGCGGCGGCCCCGGGGCGCGCGCTCGCCCACCGCTTTCCCACGGCCCCGGGAAGAAAGACCCTCAGTGCAGAGGGCGGGCGGGCGCAGAGAACAGAGGGCGATTCAGCCCAGGCCGGGCACGGCCTGTCCCCTGCCACCCCGGCCACCCCTCTCTCTTCTTCCCTGTGGCTGTCTGCTTGGGCCGGTCCTCCAAAACACTGCCCTGCTGGTGTTCCTCTCCAGCACTGTATCTCCATCTCTCCCTGAATTCTGTCTCCCTAAGGTGTGTCTCCCTCTGCCAATTTCTTTTCTTTTTTTAAAACATCTTAAAAATATTTTGTTTTATTTATTCATTTGAGAGATTGAGGGAGAGAAGTAGCAGAGAGAGAGAACGGGCACACCAGGACCTCCAGCCACTGCAAATGAACACCAGACGCATGGGCCACCTTGTGCATCTAGCTTATGTGGGTCCTGGGGAATCAAACCTGGGTTCTTTGGCTTTGCAGGCAAGCGCCTTAACCACTAAGCCATCTCTCCAGCCCTTCCTCTGCCAATTTCTGTGTCTGTTTCCCGAGCATGTCCCATGCCAGGATCAATCTCTCTTCTTAACTGGCCTTGGGAGTGCGGGGGGAGGGGGGAGGGGCTCATCAACTTGACTTTTAGCTGCGGGAGCCCGGAGCCCAGCAGTCTCACTCAGATCTTACCATAAGAGCTTGTTACTTTCTAAACAGAAGGAAATCGAGAAAGTTCGGTGGGGGGGCAGTGGTGGAGTTCCCTGCACCAGCTTTGAGCACCTCAACTCTCAGTCTTGAATGGGATGGTCAGCAGCCTCAACCCGGTGACACAGTACAGGGCCTGGGCTCTCCTTGGTTGAGCCCAGAAACTGCTCTTGAAGAACTTGCTGGGGGGGGCAGGTCCAAAATGTGCCAAGGGGGCTGGAGAGATGGCATAGCGGTTAAGGCACTTGCCCGTGGAGCCTAAGGACACAGGTTCAGTTCCCTAGTACCCACGTAAGCCAGATGCACAAGGTGGTGCATTGTGTCTGGAGTTCATCTGCACTGGCTAGAGGCCCTGGGGTGCTCGTTCTCTTTCTCTCTCAGATAGGTAAATAAAATAATTAAAAAAAAAAGTGCCAGGAAAGTTGTGGCATGAGTCCTTCTAGCCATGTTAGGGTTGAACCATTTCATTTCTTATCATCTGACTTATTTACTGAGTGTTAAGTGCCAGGCATGGCTTTTAGTAGCAGGGAGAAGCCATGGACAACACAAAGATTGCTGTACTTGGTCTAGAGAGATGGCTTAGCGATTAAGGCGTTTGCCTGCAAAGCCAAAGGATCCCGGTTCGATTCTCCAGGCCCCATGTAAGCCAGATGCACAAGGGGGTGCACGTGGCTGGAGGCCCTGGCATGCCCATTCTCCCCTCTCTCTTTCTGTCTGCCTCTTTCTCTCTCTCTCAAATAAATAAATAAAATATAAATATAAAAAGATTGTTGTAGTTGGGAACAAATTAGGGTGATGGCCTGGTAGGTAATAAAAAAAGCAAAGCTAGCTAGGAGGAGGTGCTGGGAAGTAAGCCAGGAGGGTGGTCAGAGGTGTCCTGGGTTGGTGGACTTGAGTGGAGACCTGAGGTGATGTCAGGTGCTCTTCTAGGGTCGTGGTTGGGTTTGCGGGAAGAGTCCCACCAGGGCTGCCACGTGACTCAAGACCGCATTCACTGGCTGATCAGAATTCTCACTGAGGCCTGGCAGAGATGTCTGGCTTACTGTGGGTGGGGTAGTGGCCAGAAGACCAAGACAGCAAACCTAGGCTGCTGCAGAGAAAGTTCTGTCCTTCTTGTTCTTTCTCCGCACTGCCTGGGATGTTCTGATGTGGGGACAGTCCAAGGCTCTCATCAACCACCCTTCCTATATATAGACAGACAGACAGACAGGCACACACACACACACACACATGCACACACACACACACACACACACACACACATGCTCACTCAGAAAGTCCTTTTCATGATTATTATGGCAAGGATAAGTGAGATAAGGATGTCGCTAGTAAACCACTAGTTTCCAGTCTCTTTTGATCCATATATTTTGGCCCATTTTCCACACATGTAATGAGGGAGAGAATGAATTCTAATTATGTCTGAGCCGGGCGTGGTGGCACATGCCTTTAATCCCAGCAGTCTGGAGGCAGAGGTAGGAGGATTGCTGTGAGTTCAAAGCCAGCCTGAGACTACATAGTGAATTCCAGGTCAGTCTGAGCTAGAGTGAAACCCTACCTCAAAAAACAAAAACCATAAAAACAAAAAACAACAAAAAGAGAAATAATTACAGATCTGTGCCTGTCTAATTAGTTAGATAGACATGTGGATTAGTGTATCTAGAAGGAATGACGCTCTGTAACAAAGAGCACACCGGTGCCCAGATTGTGATGTCCAGTTTTATTCTCCAATAAAAAGAGCAAGTGACTGATTCAGAGGCTGTACAAGATGTAGTTGGAGCATCTTCTAGTTCCAGAACATCAAGGAAGTACTAGAAAATAAATGAATGAAAAAAGGATGAGATCATGCTGCAAAATGCTGTGCAGGTTGCTGGAGAAAGAAAGGTCATTAACATTCTCTTTTTTTAAAAAAATATAATTTATTTATTTATTTGAGAGAGAGAAAGAGTCAAAGAGAGAGCGAGAGCGAGAGCGAGAGAGAGAGAGAGAGAGAGAGAGAGAGAGAATGGGCGCACCAGGGCCTCCAGCCACTGCAAACGAACTCCAGATGCATGTGCCCCCTTGTGCATCTGGCTTATGTGGGTCCTGGAGAATCGAACCAGGATCCTTTGGCTTTGCAGGCAAATGCTTTAACCACTAAGCCATCTCTCCAGCCCACTCATCAACATTTTTTTTTTCCAGGTGGGGTTTCACTCTAGCTCATGCTGACCTGGAATTCAATAGGTGTTCTCAGGGTGGCCTCGAACTCACTACGATCCTCCCACCTCTGCCTCCCAAGTGCTAGGATTAAAGGCATGCGCCACCTCGCCCAGTTTCATCAACATTTTAAACCAACATTGGACCCTGGGTGCTGCACAACTGGCCAGCCAGGCAAAGGGTGCCTATTGGTGCAAAGGTGGCATGACTGTTATGGGGGTAACCAACTGCTCTCTGGATCTGAGGCTCACTCCACAGGAGGGATACATCCCTGGTACTGAAAAGCTAGTCAAATGCCTATAGGTGGGCTGGGCATGGTGGCACATGCCTTTAATCCCAGCTCTTGGGAGGCAGAGGTAGGAGGATTGCTGAGAACTCAAGGCCATCCTGAGACTACATAGTGAATCCCAGGTCAGCCTGGGCTAGAGTGAGACCCTACCTCGGAAACAAAAACAAAACAAAACAAAAAAAGCCTATGGGTGGAGGGTTGCAGGTCATGGGGAGAGGAGGCAAATACTACTATCGTTGGGCTAAATGTTGTGTTGATCAAATTGCCCTCTAAATACTTACGTTTATGCCCATAGATTGGTGTTGCTCTCGCTTCTGGTCCGAGAAGCTTCTTTTTTTGCACATGGTGGTGACTACTGAGGACACTCAAAACTCATCAAACTCCTGAGAATTAGTGACTGTTGAGTGCTGAGCATAAGGCAAACCTCTTCTTTCCATCTACTTTCTCTTCTATTTTGATATCTTTTTTTTACCCCCTCACCCCATCAACCAGAATGGATTTTATTGATGAGTCCAATCTTGTGCAGCTAACTGCAGAAAAGCATTCCTCCAGATCCTCCGTCTCTTGCTTTCTTTCTGCCCTCTCTCCTGCAATGTCTCTGAACCTTGGAGGGGCTGACATAGATGTCTCATTCAACCCTGAGTGTTCAATAGTCTCAGCACTGTGATGAGTGGGCTTGCACTTTAATGATGACGATCATAATGTGACAAGGGCATTAGTTTATTGAATGTGGCAAATGTACCATACCAATGTGAGATGATAATAATAGAAGAAATTGGGTATAAAGATAGAATATGGGGTCTTTCCATACTATCTTCCCCCATAATCTAAGATTATGCTAAAGTTAAATATATTTTTTGTTTTATTTTATTTATTAATTAGAGAGAGAGAGAAAGAATATGGGCATACCAGGGCCTGTAGCCACTGCAAATGAACTCCAGAAACATGTGCCACCATGTACAGCTGGCTTATGTGGGATCTGGGGAATTGAACCTGGGTCCTTAAGTCTCGTAGGTGAGTGCCTTAACCGCTGAGCCATCTCTCCAGCCCTAAAATCAAATTTTTATATAGAAAACGGGAGGCCTTATGTTGGTGCTATTCACAGCTCATGGTTGAGACAGCCGGAATTGGGAGAATGCGTTGGGAAGGTTTCAAGGAAATGCAAAGAGGGTTTTGGGAATTACTTAGGGTTGAGAAACCCAGCTCAGGAGATGGGATAAAGGCGGAAGGTGTACACATAGGCTGGCCTGAGAAGAGATGCCAGAGGGCAGGGGTATCTTGGGGCCCTTCCTTGATCTGGAAGAAGAACCTTTTTGAGGAGGTAAGTGGGTAGAGAAATATCCCAACATCCTTCTATTAAGTGTTGGGGCTCACATCCCATCCCACGGAACCTGGGAATAAATGTCTGCTTTGACCTAGAAGTAGGGTAAAGGTGATGCTGTAGTGAGTGTGTGGATCCAGGCTTTTAGAAACTGCCAGCTTCCACGTCCTGTCTCCTGAGACTCCTCACCCTTGGACTGCAGCCATCCTGCTGAGAGGAAGCTGAAGCACACAGCACAGGCAGCGGAGGCCTAGACTCACGTGCACAAGAAAAGGCTCTCCAGCCTGCTGCATCTTAGCGGGAAGGTAGTTCTCACTCCCTAAGCCCTAAGTATGCCGAGGAGCTGCCCAGCCAGTCTCCTTGTAGAACAGAAACTCCTTTCCCACCATGCCCTGCCTGAATATAGACTCAGGAGCTTAAACCAGGATGGCTGATTCATCAAACCACTGCGTTGTGCAGTTGTGTTGCTATGGCAACCTGAGCATCCCAGGCGAGGGGTCCCAACTCCCCCTCTGTGGGCTTCTGTGTGTGCTGTCACGTGGTTTGACTCCGGAGCCACGATTGTCTGGATTCAAGTCCTGACTACCTCATCTGGATTGGGTCACTCTAAGCAAGCTACCTGGGTTTTCTGAGCCTTCGTTAAATCATCCGCAAACTGGGGAGAATAAAAGAGGTATTATAGCCGGGCACGGTGGCGCATGTCTTTCATCCCAGCACTAGGAGGATCGCCATGAGTTCGAGGCCACCCTGAGACTCCATTAGTGAATTCCAGGTCAGCCTGGGCTAGAGTGAGACCCTGCCTTGAAAAAGTACCTGGCATGCACACAGCTATTTGTGTTGTAGGATGCTGGCCTGCTGGACCCTGCATCATGTAATTGATCCTTGCCTGGCTAGTTGGGGGTCCATGTCTGTTTAGACCATGAGCTATCATTCTTCCTGTGGTGCAAAGTCTGCCTCCCTCCCTCCCATGACACTTGAGGGACCCCTAATCCTTCCTTGCACCTCTCTGGATCTGACTTCCTGTCTGGTTTCCTTCTGGTTCAGCTGTTAGAGAATAAAGAGAGGGTAGGGCGGCCCTTAATTCATTAACTCTCCTGGGAAATAGAAACCGTCCCATCCATCCATCTCAGGAAGACGTGGATTTTGTTACTGAAGTGAGTCGGGAGAGGACGGGGTATAATATGGGCCAGCTTTGCTGAGGGAGGACATGGGAGAGCTTTCCCCAAGTCTTTTTTAAAGGAAGTGCCAGGTGGCATGTGACAGTTCCCCAGCAAGCTAAGGTTTCGTCTTAATTAGATTTAGCCAGAGAAGAATGAACAATGTCCACGAGACTTTCCCACGTCTTTATGCAGGTTGAGAACTCAGACATACCTCCTTCTGGCTGTATCCAGGACTCAGGTGTCCTGGCTCTGGGGACTGCAGAAACACAGTGATGGCCTCATTTGAGCTTTTCAAACCAAGGCAGGCCCAGAGGGAGGGATTAAAATTCCCTTAGGGTGCAAGGCCCTTTGCAAAGGGACAGTGACTCTCGAGGAGCAGGGGACAGAGCTTCCAACCGCTCTTCCCTGTGCTTGGAAACACAAACCCACTTCGAGCTAGGAAAGCCGCACCACTGGCCTTGACCTGCAGTGCAGGATTAGAACTTGGAACTGGGAAGCAAAGATGACTCGGAGGGCTGGAATATATGGGCAACCTGTACAGGAAGCGGGGTGTGTGCGGGGGGCTCCACTCTAGCAGGACAGGAACCTGCGTTCAGGGACAGCAAGAAGCCATTTGGGACAGAGTGTGTTCCGTAGATCACCTGGCCCTAGGAGCTATGTCTGTTAGCATTCTGGGGCCTCAGAGTGTTCTGGCAAGAGAAAGGAGGCATGTGAAGAGAACCCCAAGTTTGAATCCACACTGTCATTGGCTATGGTGATGGTGGCGAGGGAGTTCCATTTATAAAATAGGAATATTGGGGGCTGGAGAGAAGGCTCAGCGGTTAAAGGTGCCACTTGCTTGCAAAGCCTAACGGCTTGGGTTTGACTCCCCAATGCCCAAGTAAAGCCAGATGCACAAAGTGGCACATGCTTCTGGAGTTTGTTTGCAGTGGCTAGAGGCCCTGGTGTGCCCATTCTCTCTTATCCCCCTCTCTCCATGCTTGCAAATAAATAATAAATTAAAAATTTTTAAATAGGGATATTGTTGCACGTATGTGCACCTCCTCCCCTCCCCCCGCATGTGCTTGAAAAAAGAAGTCCTTGCCATGTCTATATGTGACTATGAGGCTGCCCCCAAACTGAGTACCCCAGGCAGGCCTTTCCTATGGAGGAGATGCCTCTGGAAGCTAATGATCATTCCATCGACTCTCCAAACTGGCTGGATGTGTGGAATCCCCAGAACCTTAAAAAAGAACCATATTAGCCGGGCGTGGTGGCGCACGCCTTTAATCCCAGCACTTGGGAGGCAGAGGTAGGAGGATCGCCGAGAGTTCGAGGCCACCCTGAGACTACATAGTTAATTCCAGGTCAGCCTGGACCAGAGTGAGACCTTACCTTGCAAAACCAAAAAAAAAAAAAAAAAAAAAAGAACCATATTATTGGGCGTGGTGGTGCACGCCTTTAATCCCAACCCTCGGGAGGCAGAGGTAGGAGGATTGTGAATTTGATGCCAGCCTGAGATTACACAGTGAATTCTAGGTCAGCCTGGGCTAGAGCAAGACCCTACCTTGAAAAACCAAAGGGGGGAAAAAATCCACTGCAGAGCTGGAGAGATGCTTAGCGATTAAGGTGCCTTCCTGCGAAGCCTAAGAATGCTTGTTCAAATCTCCAGGTCCCACGTTTAGCCAGGTGCAAAAGTGACGCAAGGGCGCAATGTTGCATATGCGCACAAGGGGGTGCACACATCTGGAGTTTGTTCACAGCGGCCAAGAGGCCCTGGGGCACCCATTCTCTCTCTCTCTCTCTCAAATTAAAAAAAAAAAAAAAAAACCCACTGCAGACTGATGGAATCCAGGTGGGACCCAGAGCTGAGTTGCTTTTAAGGTGACTCTAAGAAGCAGGCAGGATTAAAGTCCTAGGCCCTCGAGGTAAGTTCAGGTGAGCAGCTAGCACTGGGTGGGGTTGGGAGTGGGAGGAGGCAACAAGAAAGCCAGCTCAGGGCCGGAGAGATGGCTTAGCCGTTAAGGCGCTTGCCTGTGAAGTCTAAGGATCCTGGTTCAATGCCCTAGTACTCACATAAGCCAGATTGGCACATGCATCTGGAGTTTGTTTGCAGTGGCTGGAGGCCCTGGCATGCCCATTCTCTCCCCCTCCCTCTATCTGCCTCTCTCTCCCTCCTTCATAAATAAATACATATAAAAAGAAAGCCAGGGCTAGAGAGATGGCTTAGCAGTTAAGGCACATGCCTGCCAAGCCTAAGAACGCCCGTTAGATTCTCCAGGTCCCATGTTTAGTCAGGGGCAAAGTAACGCCAGGGCGCAATGCTGCACTTGTCCACAAGGGGCACACGTGTCTGGAGTTCGTTCATAGCAGCTGAGAGGCCGCTGGCGCCCATTCTCTTTCTAAAAAAAAAAAAGAAAAGAAAGAAAAAGAAAAGAAAAGAAAAGAAAAGAAAAGAAAAGAAAAAAAAAGAAAAGAAAAGAAAGAAAACAGAATCCAGTTCCATCAGGGCAAGGTACAGAGTGATGGCTTTCTAAAACTGCCGCTGGCCCCCCGCAGGGCTCCGTGATGATGTCCCTACATTGAATGGAGACTCTGGCTTTCTGCATTGCATGCCTCTCAGGGTCTCTTAGCCTCTGGGACAACTGCGAAGGTCCCCATCATCATCGTAGGCCTTGTGTGCAGCTGGCATGAGGCCTGGACTCTTGTCAGCAGCTTCATTGAGATGCTGGCCCGGCTCTGCCCTAGTTCAGCATTTCAGAGCCCATGTCTTCAGGCCTTTCCTCTGCTCCCTCTGTCACCCTGGAAACAGCTCTCTGTTGCCGGGAGGGCCCTGGGAGAAGAGTGGGCAGGATAGGGACTATCCTAGCAGAACGAAGGCCAGCCTGGGGTGGGGTGGGGGTAGGGTGGGGAGGTCAGGGCGGGCCTACCCTAAAGAAAAGCTCCTTTCTGACATCTGTTGGTTTCGAGCCGGTGTGCTTCTGTGGGTTGTCGTGCACTGGTTGGGGACACCTTTTCCTATTTCGCATCAAACTGTTGAATGTTTAAAATGGTGGCTAGAAGCTGGATAAATGGCTTCGTAGTTAAGGCGTTTGCCTGCGAAGCCAAAGGATCCTGGTTTGATTCTCCAGGACCCATGTAAGCCAGATGCACAAGGTGGCACACGCATCTGGAGTTCGTTTGCAGTGGCTGGAGGCCCTGGCGTGCCCATTCTGTCTCTGTCTGCCTCTCTTCTATCTCTCTCTGCTTACAAATAAATAAATAAAAGTTAAAAAAAATATTAAAATGGTGGCTGGATGCTTGTGAACTGCCTTCAGACAGCTTGTGGCGTTGGTCTCTGAGACTTCCCTACCCACCCCCCAGGCTGAGATGAGACGAGATAAACTGTGCTCTCAGGCAGGTTGTTAGCCAGCCACGCTCCCCACCAAGACCCGGCGGGGAGGACCCAGTGGATGATGGCTGGCACTCTCCAGGCCTTTCTCCAGCTGAGAATACCAGTCAATCCCAAGGCTACCATCTAACCTATGAGAATAACCAGGTGAAGACCAAACATCTTACTCAGCTCTCTTTGCTTTGATAAAATATTTTTTGAAAGTATGACTTTAATTTTTTTTTTTTTTTTTTCCAAGGTAGGGTCTCACTCTAGCTCAGGCTGGCCTGGAATTCACTATGTAGTCTCAGGGTGGCCTCGAACTCTCAGTGATCCTCCTATCTCTGCCTTCCAAGTGCTGGGATTAAAGGCGTGCGCCACCAACCCGGCTTACATTTTATTTTATTTATTTATTTGAGAGAGAGAGAGGCATAGAAAGAGAAAGAGAGAGAGAGAGAGAGAGAATGGGTGCGCCAGGGCCTCCAGCCACTGCAAACAAACTCCAGATGCATGCACCCCCTTGTACATCTGGCTTACGTGGGTTCTGGGGAATTCAACTGAGGTCCTTTGGCTTTGCAGGTAAGTGCCTTAACCGCTAAGCCATCTCTCCAGCCCTTAAAAATGTTTTATTTATTTATTTATTTATTTATTTATTTATTTGAGAGAGTGAGTGAGAGAGAAAAGGGGCAGATACAGAGAATCAGTACACCAAGGTCTCCAGCCACTGCAAATGAACTCCAGATGTGTGAGCCACCTTGTGCATCTGGCTTACGTGGGTACTGGGGAATTGAACCTGGCTCCTTAGGCTTTACAGGCAAACGCCTTCACTGCTAAGGCCTCCCTCCAGCCCACTCTTTGCTTTTGAGACGCCGTGGAGCGGTGAATTCTTGGCCCCAGAAATGCCTGTTTATGCAATGCCACAGCCAGGGTAAACTGGGAGGGCAGGCTCAGATGGAAGACCCAGGTTCAGGACCTCTGGGATTGCCCTGGGTTTGGGCCCAGTCTCAGCACAAAACAAAGGTCTTGCCCTTTGCAGCTGGTCTGCCAGTGAGATTGAGGCCTAGCGCCTACCAGGCTGACTGGGGATGGTGGTAGTTTCCCACTCTGAGCCTGGTTATGCAGAAGCTACTGTGGCTGCCCTGCCATGCGAGAGTTGCCACAAAGGGTCCCTGCTGCCCTCTTCCCTGGACAGAGAGGTCTTGGCCCAACACTCTGAAAATTATCCCTCCCAGAATCCCAGCCTCGACTCCATCCCATCCACCTAACCCAGTGCCTGGCCCAGAATATCATCATCCAGGCCTTTGCCTTCAGGTGAGCTTCTCCCAGCTTTCTCAAACAGACCAAAGCCAGAGGTCACAGCTTTGCCTAGGTATCCCACCCCACTTCCATCCTGCTTTCTATTTATTTGTAAGGAGAGAGAGAGAGAAAGAGAGAGAATGGGCATGCCAGGCACTCTAGCTGCAAACTCCAGATGCATGAACCACTTGGTGCATCTGGCTTTACGTGGGTCGTGGGGAATGGAACCCGGGTCATTAGGCTTTGCAGGCAAGTGCCTTAACTGCTGAGCCATCTCTCCAGCCCCTAGTCTGCTTTCTAGATGGCCTGCTTCGGAGAGCACTCTCCAGCAAACAGCTGGCACAGGCTTTTCCATCTCAGCTCAGCTCCCAGGATTCTAGCCCTAGGCAAGACCACTGAGGATCCTGTGGCTCTCAGAGCCTGTGCCAGTGGTAGAATGGAGTGGGGGTGGGACGGGGTGGGGTGGGAATTGAAGCTGGATATCTGAATGGACGCTGAGGGCGTCCTCAGTAGCTTCAGCTTCTTGTTCCTTCTCCCCTGAAACCTCCATCCTAGCCCACAATAATTAATTCCATCTCACAGAACTGTCAGCCCTGATGGCTCCTTCTCTAACCCTTGGGTCACTCAGTGAACCAAGCGCCTTTACCCGACCCCAAACCCTGCACTCTGCTTAGGCTTCCCCAGGTGCCAGCCAGTCCCTGCCACCTTGTGTGGTTGGCAGGTGGTGGGGAGGGGATGGTGATAGCAGAGTCAGAACTTGAGGGAGACTGAGGTTTTGGATCTGGTGTGGGGAAAGGGCCTGGCTTTCTTGGAAGAACTAAAGCAGCTGGCCTGACTCATCGCATGGTAGCTGGGCTGGGAAGTCGGGAGGCAGACTTCCTGCCTCCTTCCTTCCCCTTTCCTGCTTATAATTTCCCTCCCTCAGGCCACCCTGCCATTCCAACCCCCGCCATTACCCCCAACCCTGGGTGGAGCAGCACCCAGCACAAAGGCTGAGGTACAATGTAGACATTTCAAGCACTGTCATTGGTGGAGTGGGGGGACTCTGTAAGGACAGAGCACATCTTGAAACCTCACATCACCATGTCATCTGTACTCTACCCTGACCTCAAAGGGAAGAGAAAGCTTTGGACATGGAGTCACTGGGATTCCATGGCTTGCACACACCCCAGCCTGCCTGAACATCGTGGGGACATCCTGTGGGCATTGGGGAAGGAAATGTGGACGAGGCCAGGGGAGATGCCAGGGGCCCAGCTGGGAGGGCCAAAGTTCAGGAGGAAGACATGCTGGGTATCCTGCCAGCATCACGAGCATCCCCCTGCATCAGCATCTCTTGGCCAGTGCAGCTTCTCTCTTAAGTGCTCAGCTAGGGCTGCCAGTGCCAGTGGACATGCTGGCCTTGGCTCCTTTGATAAGCTTGGTGTCAGCCAGCAGCAGAAAGGTGGCCCTGTGGCCCTAGCAGCCTGGCCCCGAGAGTGGTCGCCATTGTGCTGTGTAGAGTACTAATCCCGTACCTTCCTTCGACTCCCTGCCAGGAAAGCTAGGGAGAAGGCAGGGCAGGTTTAAACAAGAGTGACTCTGGAGTTTGGGAAAGCCTCCTACCACAACACAGGTAAACACAGGAGAGGGACAGGTGCCAGCCTTCTGGGGCAGCTTTGCGATGTGTTTCTCAAACCCTAACCACGTACGTAGCTCCTGACTCAGCAATCCGCTTCTGGGAATTGACCCTAAGGAAATCATAGTGAGTTCATAGAAGGCAGTGTGTATGAAGAAGCCTATCTGAGCCTTGTTTAGAGCTGATACCACTCCATGGGAGACTGAAACACTGGCACAATGGGGAATTAATTTGTATGCCATTCATGCAGTGATGGAATTATCAATAAGGCTGCCAAGAACATTCTGGTACATGTCTTTTGGCCCACGTAAGCATGCCTTTCTTTTGGGCATAGATAGAATTGCTGGTTCAAAGGACTGTGTGTGTTTGCTTTGAGCTGACACTGTGAAGGATCAATGATTGTCCCGTTGAACACACCCCACCCAGCTCATGGGAACAACAGTCGCCCTGGGGTCTTTGCCAGACCTTAGCATTGTCAGCCCGTCTCACTTCAGCTCTTGTACTGGCTGTGCACTGTGGTTTTAAATTTTTCTTTTTTTTTCTCCAATGTGTATGTGTGTAGTATGCATGCATGTGCATATGCACACACGTGAAGGCCAGAGGTTGTCTCCCTCAGTCTTTCTATTTAGTGAGTCAGAGCCTCTCACATGAACCCATTTGCCCCTACTCTCCACCTCCAAGCACTATGAACACAGACCAACCCCCCAACATTTATGTGGGTGCCGGGGATCTGAACTTGGGTGTTCACGGTTGGGCAGGAAGTGCTTTATCCACTGAGCCATCTCATGGCCCCTTACTTTGCATTTCCAAATATCCGTCAACAAGAGAATGGATAAACACACTGTTTATGTCTATAAGACGGACATTTATACAGCAGTACAAAGAATGAGCTACCGATTCACACAATACCATGCACAAACCACTAAAACTTACATAGAAATTGTATCCAAGAGGGCACATACTGTAGGAATCCATTCACAGAAAATTCCAAAGCAGAAAAAAAGTCATCTAAGGTGACAGTGGTCAAAATGGTTGCCTATGGGGATGAAAGGATATCAGTGAGGGAGAGAATGAGGGGCCTCTTTGGAGTGATGGAAATGTTCAATGCCTTGCTCTCTCCTCTTTCAAAAGATGTTTTTTATTTTTATTTATTTATTTGAGAGAGAGAGGGAAAGAGAGAGAAAGAGGTAGATAGAGAATGGGCACGTCAGGGCCTCTAACCACTGCAAACAAACTCCAGACATATGCATCCCCTTGTGCATTTGGTTTATTTGGGTCCTGGGGAGTTGAACCTGGGTCCTTTGGCTTTGCAGGCAAGTGCCTTAACCGCTAACCCATCCCTCCAGCCCGTGCTCTCTCCTTTTTAATCAGTCTTAGACTCTATCCCATAATGGTGAAATAATTGCATCCTTATGTAAAATGTTATCAAGCAGTAGCTTTGCATTTTGTTGTCTCTGACAGGGTTTCTTAAACTTTTTCCCATTCTAATCAGAGAAATTTTTATGTGACCTGAGCATATAGGTATATAAAATAGACATACAAATGCAACATTTACTGAAGATAAATCATAAAGAAGTTGATCTTAAACATTCTTTGATATATAGTTTTACCATTTCTTTAACACAAAAGAAAATGTGCATGCTGCATTAGTTACTTTTCTCCTTGCTGTGATAAAATAGCTGACAAGGGCCTGGAGAGATGGCTTAGTGGTGAAGCGCTTGCCTGTGAAGTGTAAGGACCGCAGTTCAAGGCTCAATTCCCCAGGACCCACGTAAGTCTGATGCACAAGGTGGCACATGCATCTGGAGTTCATTTGCGGTGGCTGAAAGCCCTGGTGTGCCCGTATTCTCTCTCTTTCTCTCTGCCTCAAATAAATAAATAAACAAACAAAATTAAAAAAAGTAGCTGACAAATGCACTTTAAAGAAGGAAGGGTTTATTTTGGATTACAGTCTGAGGGCATCCCGGGGAAGGCATGGTGGCAGAGGTGTGAGGCGCTGGTCACACTGAGTCCACAGGAAGCAGAGTAATGAGTGCTTCGGCTCAGCTTGCCCTCCCCTTTTTATTCAGTCCTGCACTCCAGCCTGTGGGATGGAGCTGCCCGCATTCGAAGTGGATCTTCCCACACACGGAGTTAACTCCGTGTAGAGACCTCCTTACAAACAAAGCACTGAGTTCTGTCTCCTAGGCCGTTCTAGATCTTGTCCAGTTAGCAATCAGTATTAACCATCTTAGATATTAATGAGATGCACGCCTTTATTTATTTATTTTAAAAAATATTTTATTTATTTATTTGAGAGAGAGAAAAAGGCAAAGAGAGAAAGAGAGAGAGGGAGAAAATGGGCGCACCAGGGCCTCCAGCCACTGCAAACGAACTCCAGATGCATGTGCCCTCTTGTGCATCTGGCTTACAGGGGTCCTGGAGAGTCAAACCGGGATCCTTAGGCTTCACAGGCAAACCCCTTAACCACTAAGCCATCTCTCCTGCCCCACGTGTTTATTTTTACATAAAGAATTATATCTTGGTTCTAGGAAGACATTGAACATTTACATACATTTTTTCCTAGATTAAAGTTGTTTTATTTCTCTATGTATATGTTGCCCTCGATCCAAAAAGACCAAAAGCTGAAAATAGAATTATAGTAACTTTTAAAAAAATGCTGGATGTGGTGGCGCACACCTTTAATACCAGGCAGAGGTAGGAGGATCACCATGAGTTTGAGAATACAGAGTGAATTCCAAGTCAACCTGGGCTAAAGTGAGACCCTACCATGAAAAACCAAAAACAAACAAACAACTTGATTTCATATTTTGCATGTTTTCTCTCCGTTGCTGGGTGAACGTGTTTGCTTCTCCTTTCTGCAACTGATGTCTGACAGCTGATTTTTGCTGCTTGGTCAGCTGATGTCTCCCCAGTTCTGGAGGAATTGCTGAACAGCCTAGGACACTGCCAGCAGATGTAGCACAGTTGCGCTTACATGTCTCAGCGTTCGTAGGCATTTTGATTTTATAACCGCCAGCACTGAGGATGCTGCTTCTTGTAAGTGCAAAGTACGGAAACGGAAGGACAGAAGTGTATCAGAGCCGTTGCAGAAATTGTTGGAAATACTGACCTAATCCACGCCGAAATTCATTTAACACTTTTTAAAAAATGTTATTTACTTATTTGCAAGCAGAGAGAAAGAGAGAGAGAGAAATAGAAGAGAGACAGACACAGAGAGAATGGGCACACCAGGGCCTCTAGCCACTGCAAACGAACTCCAGATGCATGTGTCCCCTGTGCATCTGGCTTATATGGATCCTGGGGAATTGAACCTGGGTCCTTTGGCTTTGCAGGCAAGCACCTTAAACACTAAACCATTTCTCCAGCCATTTCTCCAGCCCAGAGATTGGTCTTTTTGAGGCATCACTTTGTTTTGCCTGGAGATTGGAACCGCCCAGGCTGACCTGGAATTCACTGTGTCCAGCCTCAGGTCTTTTTGAGGTAGGGTTTTGCCTTGACCTGGAATTCACAGTGATCCTCCTCCCTCTGGTCCTGGCCTGGAGAGATGGCTTAGTGGTTAAGGCATTTGTCTGCTAAGCCTAAGAACTCATGTTTGAGTCTCCAGGTTCCAGGTAGCCAGATGCCCAGTGATGCAAAGTGCACAATGTCACACATGTGCACAATGAGGCGCACACATCTGGATTTCATTCTCAGCGGCTGAAGGTTCTTGTGTGCCCATTCTCCCTTCCTCTCTGCCTCTTTCTGTCTTTCTCTCTCTCAAAAAAAATTTAAAAAATGGTCCTATGACTTGCTTTGGCTATTAGCAAATGTGTCAAAGACAGAGGCTGGAAAAGAGCTTACCCACCCTTGCTATTCTTGTGACTGCCACCATGTGAACAGCCCAGATTAGCCAGCTGCAGTCACAATCCAGCCACTTGCATTCCTTGAGCAGAGAACCAAACAGCCAGACACTTGAGCACAACCCCTAACCAGTTTCCTGTAGCTGGGAGTGAGGCTGGGTGAGGCTAGTACAGAGCCACCTGCTGAGCACAGCTCAGATTGCCAACACATAGACTCCTGAACCCTTAAATCTTTGTCTTGAGACACTCAACTTGGAAGTGGTTGGGATATAAGGTCGAAAAAGCTGACTTACACAAAAGGCATCTTTTATGATCATAAAAACGCATGTATTTCACAGATTCTGGAGGCAAAAAGTGGTATAATTAGTCATGATATGTTTTAGAAACCAAGCGTCTCAGCTTTGTGGGCAGACATCCCTGGAAATAGAAAAAAAAAAAAAAAAAGAGAGAGAGACTTCAGGAATAGGCCTCAGGACAAAAAGTTAGCAATTGTGACGGCTTAACACCACTGTGCCAGGTGCGTCCCACAGATTCCCGTCTGGTTGGATGAATCATGTAACCGACCCCAGAGTGTGGATCTAAGAAGGGACTGGAAGTCCTGAAAGGATGGCTCACCAAGAGGCTACAGCTTGGAGGGATGGGGTGGGGGAAGGGGATAGGAAGTGGCCTCTTGAAGCATAGGAGGGGCAAGGCACATTTTGTCTGTACCTCACTCCCCTGGCTGGAAGGTTATTGTTCTGACATCTCCCCAACACCCCAGCCTCCTCTTCCATCCACTCCCACCTGTCCTCCCTCTCTCTCTCTCTCTCTCTCTCTCTCTCTGTTTTTCAAAGTAAGGTCTTGACTGTAGTTCAGGCTCACCTGGAATTCACTATGTATTCTCAGGGTGGCCTCGAACTCATGGCGATCCTCCTACCTATGCCTCCCGAGTGCTGGGATTAAAGGTGTGCGCCACCATGCCCGCTTCTCTCTCTTTAATTATTTATTTACTTTAGAGAGGAAGAGGCAGATAGAAAGAATGAGTCCTCCAGGACTTCTAGCCACTGCAAAATACTCCAGATGCATGCACCACCTTGTGTATCTGGCTTTACGTGGGTCCTGGGGAATCGAACCTGGGTCCTTTGGATTCACAAGCAAGTGCCTTAACCACGAAACCATCTCTCTAGCCCCCACCTGTCCTCTCTTTAGGAAATCTCCACGAGGCTTCTCAGTCACTTCCATACACCACAATCAGAAGCTCCCCAAGTTGTAACCCTCACACCCACACCCCCTTTCTCCTTCTGCACAAATTCAAGGGCCTAACCCTAGTTCATCCACCTGGGCCGAGCGGGCCCCCCGAGAGCCTGCATGTTTTCCAACATTTTCCCATCACATGAGGGAATCCTGGGGCTGCTTGGAAGTGCATGGGGCTGAGCTATGGACTCTGGGATCTGAGTCTAAGGAAGATAAAGTAAATTCTTTGTCTCCCTCAAAACCCCTGGTGCTGGGGATCAAATCCAGAGACTCACTTAGGGCTTCACATACACTAAGTAAGTAGGTGCTCTACCACTAAGCTCCAGTCCTAAGTTAATTCTTAGAGAAAAAGACAAAGCTACAAGATGAAGGCAATTCCATTATTGCCTGTCCAGGTTTTTTTTTTTTTTTTTTTTTCAGTTTGTTTGTTTTGAATACGTATGTATGTATATATTGGGTTTTCAAAGTAGAGTCTCACAGTAGCTGAGGCTGACCTGGAATTCACTGACCCTCAGTGACACCGTGGGGCTGGAATCTAGGATCCACCCCCCCCCAGGGACACCTCCTCCAGGCAAGACCCCAAGTTACAAGCTTTAATAAAATACCCGAGTCTATGGTGATGGTGATGGTGGTGGTGGTGGGGGGAAACACGTTCAAACTACTACAGCTGCATTTTCTCCCTTTATCATCTGAGACAATCCAGTGCCAGCTTAGCCCACACCGCTTTGGTGGAAGTGGTTAGGCAGTTGCTATCGTGTGCCCTGTAGCTGGCTGGGTGAGGTAGCCATAACTGTGGGCTGAGCACACACCATGACACAAATCTGTAAGTATGGTATGCATCTGACCGGGTGTGACATGACCGTTCTTCAGCACGCCCCTCCGCCACTGCCCCACAGTTCTCACAGCAGCTGGATCTGATATCCCTTCTTCCTGGGAAAGAATGTCCCTGGCAACTGTGATGCCCACCCCAAGCTACAAGCAGCGGCACAGGTGGAGAGGGGGGCAGCGTGTCCAGCTTGGCTTCAGAACAGGGCCTCCCAAGACGAAGCTTTCTCCAGAGTCCCCTATTAGTCCCACAGCAGCCGTTGCCCCAAAGCTGCAGCCCAGGGGGAGGTGGGTTGGCTGGGAACCCTAGAGGCAGTCTGGGTCACCTGTGCATGTCTTGATGCCTTGACACAGGGTTTGTCTTTGGCTCCCACATACTGCCAAAGGCCTTCTTCCCATACAGGCAGGCAGACATCTCCACACTAGATGGAAGCAGTCGAGATGTTGGTTGCTGGTGGCTCTTCTTAGAAAAGTGAACCAAGGACTGGAAGGATGGCTTAGCAGTTAAGGCGCTTGTCTGAAAAGCCTAAGGACCCAGGTTTGATTCTCCAGGACCCACGTAAGCCAGATGCACAAGGTGACGTATGTGTCTGGAGTTTGTTTGCAGTGGCTGGAGGCCCTAGCGTGCCCACTCTCTCTCCCTCTCTCTTTCTGCCTCTTTCTCTTTCTCAAATAAATAAATAAAAGAAAAAAGAAAAGAAAAAAAAAGTGAACCAAAGGCTGGAGAGATGGCTTAACAGTTAAGGCACTTGCCTGCAAAGCCTAAAGACCCAGTTTCGATTCCCCAGGACCCACATATGCCAGATGCACAAGGTTGTATATGTGTCTGGAGTTTGTTTGCAGCGGCTGGAGGCATGCCCATTCTCTCTCTCTCTCTTTCTCTGTCTCTCTCTCTCTCTCTAGCTGCTTTTTTCTCTCTCATAAATAAATAAAAGTAAGTAAGATACACATATTAAAAAAAAAAAAAGAAAAGAAAAGAAAAGTGAGCCAGGTGTGGTGGCGCACGCCTTTAATCCCGGCACTCGGGAGGCAGAGGTAGGCAGATCACTATGAGTTCGAAGCCACCCTTGAGAATACAGAGTGAATTCCAGGCTAGCCTGGGCTAGAGTGAACCCCCCCAAAAAAAAAACAAGAAAGAGAGAAAGAGAAGAAAGAAAGAAAGAAAGAAAGAAAGAAAGAAAGAAAGAAAGAAAGAAAGAAAGAAAGAGAGAGAGAGAGAAAGAGAGAAAGAAAGAAAGAAAGAAAGAAAGAAAGAAAGAAAGAAAGAAAGAAAAAGAAAGAGAGAAAGAAAGGTGAACCAAGAAGACTGGGGAGTGGGTTCAGAGGGTAAAAGTGCTTGATACACAAGCATGAGTGTGTGTGAAGGCACGATTTGCCCACAGTTCAATTCCCCAGCACCCATGTGAAGAGTGGGGACATAACCACACATGCCCAGAACCTCAGTACTATGAGGAACAGAGAACTGAGTGTCTTTGGGATTCTGTGCTCAGCCGGTCTGACCAAAAATGGCAGAGCTGGGTTCAGAGAGAGACTTCACCTCAAGGAAGCAGGGCAGAAATGTTATAAAGGACACTTCACACACACACACACACACACACACACACACACACACAGACACTGGTTTCCAAAACAACTGCCCAGAGTGGATAAAAACAAGACACAATTAATGCTTGTGACAGCAGCACGTGGGATCTGATTGGTAGTGAGAGAAACCCGGAAACAAAGCTTGGGCGGTTTAGATGGAGGCACACTTGTGCTTCGGAGACAGGGAAGGCAGCGTGAGAGCTGTAGCCGGGGTTACTGGAGAGCAGAGGGGAAGATGGGAAGACCACTCAGAGGCACAGCAGATGCCAAGGCTTGGTCCTAATGGGCCCTTTTGGCTTAGTTGTGGGACCGAACCTCGTACCTGGTCGAGGGGGCAGTGAGGTCAGCATAAGGGACAGACAGCTGTTTGTGAGGTGCAGCAATTATAGAAGGAGGTACATGGGGCACTGGCGGGGTGGGGAAGGAGGAGGAGCGGTCCACCACAGGGAGGGAGGGGAGGGTTGAGCACCACAACAGGGGGTTCATGAGGTATACCAACCCCCTCCCCCATTCCTCCCCCATTCTGAAGGCCAGAGACCCAGGACTTGAGGGTCAGAGGGGCTGCACCCGAGACAACAGGGTCCTAGTGAAAGCAGCTGCGGTAGTTTGAATAGATGGCCCCCAATATATTCAGTGTTTTATTACAGTTTGTGATTTAGATCTGCAGCCACCTGGCTGGAGGAGGCGTCACGGTGAGTGGATGCTAGGGTCCAGCCCTAAGGTGCATGCAGGGGGTGGGGGGGTGGTGAGGTGGGGTGAGGTGGGGGGGTGGGGTGAGGTGGGGGGGTGGGGGTGGATTTGGAACTCCAGTCTAAAGATATGCAAAGTGCTTAGTTGGAGTTCCTGAGTGTGCTGTGTGGTGTGGTTCTCTCTCTCTCTCTCTCTCTCTCTCTCTCTCTCTCTCTCTCTCTCCTCTCTCGGCCTGGTCCTTTAAGAGGGAGCCAGCTTCTTCTGCCATTATGGAACTTCCCCTGGGTCTGTAAGCTGCAATAGATGTCCCTTCCTCCATAACTGTGCCTGGTCTGGAAGTTCACCTCAGCGAACTGCTACAGCAGCCAAGGCTGAGTCTAAGACACGAGGGCTCCCATGTCCAGGGAGATTCAGGCCTGGGCTGACCCCCTTTTGTGCTCTTTTCTGTTCCCAGACAGCTTCTGTTCTTACCCAGGCCACATCCATGGGCCTCAGGCTGGCGCGAGAGGCTTCATGGGAGTTCTCCCATTTGGGGTTAGAGGCTTCAGCTTCAGCTATGCAGTATGACTTCACACCTTCTCTCTGGGCCAGTGTCCTTACCCACAGAGTGAGGAACACACAAATTATTCCCACCTCCCTTGCCAGCCTTGATTAGGGGCCAAGTTGAGGGCTCTGCCAAGACCAGGTTCAGAGGGACACATGCTGTGATCAATTAGTGATGCTTGCTGTGGCCTGAAACGGGCTGGTGGCACATGTGCCTGTCTCCCAGCATCACCCTCTGTGACATCCTGTGCTCTGGCAGTGGGCAGAAGACCAACCTTCCATGGGAAACGGATCTTCCATTACTGTAACAAATCTTATGCGTGCTCCCCCCTCCCTGCCCCCCGCTCACCACCCAGGGCCAAACATCTAATGAGAGGCAGGTGTTCCCAAGCATATGACGCCTGGCCTCATGCAAACGAAGGCAGAGCCAACTTCATAGGAGAAAAGAGGGAGGGTTAGCACACCCAAATCCTAGTTTTGGGTTAATTTATTTTTCTGGCATTTTTGAGAAATTTGTGCCCAGCTGCATTTATTTATAGTTAATAAGAAGGAAAGTTTTGTTGCTGTTTTGTTTGTTTCTGAAACAAACAAACAAACAAACAAACAAACAAACAAACAAACAAAAAATCTTTAAGCACTGTCAAGAAAGAAAAGAACAGACCAAAGGAAAATGTGTTCTATAAGTAGGTTTAGATAGAACCCCCCAATCTTTTTTTTTTTTTTCCTTTGGTTTTTTTGAGGTAGGGTCTCACTCTAGTCCAGGCTGACCTGGAATTAACTATGTATTCTCAGGGTGGCCTTGAACTCTCGGCGATCCTCCTACCTCTGCCTCCCGAGTGCTGGGATTAAAGGCGTGCGCCACCACGCCCGGCTTGAACCCCCCAATCTTGAGGACTTTAATCAGAAAACAACAGGATGTCCGTGAACTATGTGTGCATCTGCTTGTGTGTCAGTTGCTGTGTGTTTGTGAATGTGGTGTGCGTAACGTCTGTACAAAGTGTATGTTTACATAGAATAAATGCGTTACGAATGTGTGCATGTGAGATATGGAAGCGTATGTGTATGTTCAGCCTGGGTGTATAGACCGTGCGTACTGTATAGATTAAACGTGTCTAAATGCGTACTGTATAGATTAAACGTGTCTAAAAGCGTACTGTATAGATTAAACGTGTCTAAATAGCACTACAGGGGGTGGAGACGTAGTTTAGTTGGTAGAGTCTTTGCCTGGAATGCACAAGACCCTGGCTCAGTCCTCAGCATGGCATAAAACTGGGTGTGGTGGCACAAGGCTATAATCCCAGTACGCATAAGGATCAAAAGTTCAAGGCCAACTGAGCTACATTGTCAGTTCAAGGTCAGCCTGTTTCAAAAAAAGAGTACAGTATGAACGTATGGATGGAACGTGTACATTATATACGTGCGTGACCTGTGACGTGTATTCCAAGGAGATGTGGCATCCTTGTTCTGTGACCTACTGCCTTTGAGCAGGACCTGGTGATGAATCGATGTAACCTTGGTGTTGACCGTTCCCCGTCAGAAAACAACTAAAGCCTCCTCAGAGAACCCCGTCACTTCTCAGGGCTTCCTCTTCCAGGAGGAAATGGGGAATTTCTGGAGTGGGTTTTTCACACCCTGTGAAATGCAGACAAGCACAAAGAGATGAGGCCAGCCTACCTGGCTGCCAGCACACCCAGCCTAGTTTATGCACTTGCACTTTGCAGCTTCCAAGAAGACTTACTCATCAAACTTTCCTGACCTTTCTCCTCTTCAGCAAAGACAGGAAAAACAAAACAAAACAAAAAGAGGTCCCAGTGGCCTTGCACTGGGAAGTTGAGCAATTTCCACGATAGACTTGAGGCCTTCATTTGTGATAGCTAGAGAGGGGAAAGGCTTATGGAAAGTAATACTTCTCTGACAGGCAGGGAAGCTTCCAGAACAACTGTTCAGGGTAAAGGTATTGGCCTCCAGTACCCTGGAGCCCACAAAAGGTGAGGCGTGAGGGAAGGAGTAGAAGAGGGAAAAATCAACTTCTCTTAACTGCCTTCAGGACGATGACCAGGGGATGGGACTCCCTGTTTGCAGGGTAGCAGGGACAGAGCCAGGGGAGGGTAGTTCTGCTCCCAGAAGTCACGGCAGCTTGTGGAGCCCCCATTTCTGATTTGTCAGGAGGCGTTTGTTGATCTCAGCCTTGCAGTGATACCCACACCGTGAGGCGAGGCCAGGACCAACAGTGGTGAATGCTTCTGTACAGTTGGAGGGGTTGTCCCCAGGGGCAAGGTTGTTCCTGGCTCAGGGCCTGGTACCTTGTAGGTGTCCAGTAAACAACTGATAAATGAATGAGAGGCCCAGCAGGGGCCATCCAAGGGAAACAGACCAATTTCCACTGGTCTCAGGGAGAAGCTTCCAGGGCAGGGCTGGGGGCGGATGCAATGGCCTGTCCAGCTGCCCATTCCCCCGCCCCTTTTCCGGCCCCTCTCCCCAGAACTTCAGCAGTTCCCACGGCCTCCCTCACTCTCACACTGACTGCCATTGCTTGGCCCTTATCTGGATTCAGCTTCTGCCAGTCTGCACTGGACCCGGAAGAAGAGAAGGAGGGCTGGAGAGATGGCTTAGTGGTAAAGGTGCTTGCCTGTGAAGGCTAAGGACTCATGCTCAACTCTCCAGGTCCCATGTAAGACAGATGCACAAAGGTGAGGCAAGCACAAGGTTGCACATGCCCACTAGGTGGTGCAAGTGGCTGGAGGCCCTGGTGTGACAGTTCTCTCTCTCACTCTCACTCTCTCACATTAACAAAAAGGGGGGCTGGAGAGATGGCTTAGCAGGTAAGGCACCTGCCTGCTAAGCCTAAGAACGCTGGTTCCAATCTCCAGGTCCCATGTTTAGCCAGATGCAGTGATGCAAGGGCGCAATGCCGCACTTGACCACAAGGAGGCGCATGCGTCTGGAGTTCATTCACAGAGGCTGAGAGGCTGCTGGCACGCTCATTCTCTGTCTCCCTCTCCTTCTCCCTCTCTCTCTATCTCTCTCTGTGTCTCTCTCCAAAAAAAAGTCTGAATGGCTTAGCAGTTAAGGTGTTTGCCTCCAAAGCCAAGGGACCTGGGTTCAATTCCCCAGAACCCATGTTAGCCAGGTGCACATGCATCTGGAGTTCCTTTGCAGTGGCTGGAGGCCCTGGCATGCCCATTCTCTCTCTCTCTCTCTCTCTCTCTCCTGTCAAATAAATAAATAAATAAATATATAAAAATTAAAAAAAAAGGGGGGTGGGGCTGGAGAGATGGCTTAGCAGTTAAGGCATTTGCCTGAAAAGCCAAAGGATCCCAGTTCAACTCTCCAGGACCCATGTAAGCCAGATGCACAAGGGGGTGCTTGCACCTAGAGTTCGTTTGCAGTGGCTGGAGGCCCTGGCATGCTCGTTCTCTCTCTCTCTCTGCCTCTTTCTCTCTCTTAAATAAATAAATAAATATTTTTAAAAAGGCCAGTCTGTTGGGCTTACCTAAAACAATAAAAATAAAAATGTGGGTGTGGTGATCTGTATTTGTAATCCTAGCACTGAGGGAGGGGCGACAGGAAGATCCCTGGGGATCACTGGCCAGCCAGTTTGGTAAGGTCTAGGCCAGTGAGAGACCCTGTCTCAAAAAAGGTAGAAGGGAAGCCGGGCGTGGTGGCGCACGCCTTTAATCCCAGCACTCAGAAGGCAGTGGTAGGAGGATCGCCGTGAGTTCGAGGCCACCCTGAGACTACATAGTGAGTTCCAGGTCAGCCTGGACTAGAGTGAGACCCTACCTCGAAAAACCAGAAGAAAAAAAAAAGGTAGAAGGGGCAGGGTGTGGTGGCACACGCCTTTAATCCCAGCACTCAGGAGGCAGAGGTAGGAGGATCACCATGAGTTTGAGGCCACCCTGAGAACACAGAGTGAATTCCAGGTCAGCCTGAGCTAGAGTGAGACCCTACCTCGAAAAAAAATTTTTTTTAAAAAGGTAGAAGGTATCTGAGAATAATGACACCTGAGGCTGTCTTCTGGCCTCCCCATGTGTGCACATGCACATGTGCGCACACACACACGAACATGCACACATACGGTAAATAAATAAACCATATCCATCAAAAGAAAGAAAGAAGCCGGGCATGGTGGCACACTCGGGAGGAAGAGGTAGGAGGATCGCCATGAGTTCAAGGCCACCCTGAGACTACAGAGTGAATTCCAGGTTAGCCTGGACTAGAGCGAAACTCTACCTCGACTGGAGTTCTTAGATTTTGAGTTTCCAAAGTCAGACTAGAATTTCCAAATGAAAGCACAGACTTGGAAAAGGAGACCTGAGAATTGACTGAAACACAACCTCTCCAGTCCTCAAATTTTTATTTCTAGATTTCCTACCAAATTTTGTTTTCTTCGTGTACTCACAGACAATGGCTATGGGCCATGGTCAGGCCGCTATACCTCACACGGGGAATTTATAAACAACACAAATGTGTCGCTCACATTTCAGAGAGCTGGGGACGTGCAAGGTCAAGGTGCCGGGGATTCAGCATCTGGTGAGGGCTTGCTCTCTGCCTCAAAGATGACATCTTCTTGTGTTCTCACATGAGGAGGTGGGGGGAGAGGGGACACCAGAGACTTCCACAGGCAGCTTTGAGAAGGGCACTGATCCTTTCTATTCATGAGGCCTTTGCCTTTGTCACTGAGTCACTTCCTACACACCACACCTCTTAACGCTGTCACATTGGGTATTAAGTTCCAACATGAATTTCGGGAGACACCAGCATTTAGATCATAGCAAATCTCAAGTGAGCCCTACAATCCTTCCATCAAGAGAAAATGTATTGTGGAAACTCAAAGCAACCTTCCCATAGAAGCAAAGCCCTGCCGCTTAAGTTGGCGTGACAGAGGAATGAAGACGCACTTGGCAGTTGACCCAGCTCCCTCGCTTTCTTAGACCGTCTCTGGGACACATCGGGAACGGAAGACACCCACAGATAGCTTGCACGAAGTGTTCCCCTAAAATGTATGGGGCGTTTTATTATTATTGTTATTATTAAGTTTTCTGATCAAGTAAGTTTGAGAAATAATGAATTACCCAAACCGAGCAAGATCTTTTTAGGATTGGAGATCAGGAGCCGGGGAGATCGCTCAGGGGTTAAAGGCTCTTGCTTGCAAAGCTTGCTCGCCCAAGTGCCATTCCCTGGAACCCACGTGAATCCAGACGTACAAAGCAGTGCATACATCTGGAGTTCATTTACAGCAGCACTAAGCTCTGGCATGCCCATACACGCATACACACAAATTAATTAATAAATAAAAACATTTTTTAAAAAGGACTTGGAGATTGGGATATTTACATTGTGTTCTGGGAATGGATAGTGTTTAACTGGAGAATAATAAATATAATTCTTGCTATGTCACTGCTCAGGACCTGGCTGGGGCTAGCCACTAAAGCAGACGGGCAGTAAGTGCCCTGGAGTAAATACATAAGCTTCAGTCTTTCCCAATGTCAGAGTTGCAAAAGTCCTTTGGGAGGTCCAGCCAGTGGGGCTAAGCCTTTCCTTGGCTCTGTTGTAGCCACATATGTGCAGTGTGGCCCAGCCTGGACGCAGTGAGCTCAAGTCCATTGGTCAGCTCTTCCTAATACAGCTATGCCTGAGGGTTGAGTGAGCCTTGGGTCCAGGCAGGAGGCCACCGAGTCCTGGCAATGAAATATTTGGGAAATGAGGTTCTTACCTGGAAACTCCTGACCTGAATGCTTTTTAAACAATTATTTATTTATTTATTTGAAAGAGAGCAACAGAGAAAGACACACACACACACACACACACACACACAGAGAGAGAGAGAGAGAGAGAGAGAGAGAGGAATGAGCATGCCAAGACCTCCTACCACCGCAAACAAACTTCAGACACACGCATTACTTTATGCATCTGGCTTTATGTAGGTCCTGAGAAATTGAGCCCAGGTCCTCAGGCTTTGTAAGTAAGTGCCTTATTGGAGGGGGGGTGGTGGGGAAGAATTGACACACCAGAACCTCCAGCCACTGCAAACAAATCCAGAAGCATGCGCCACCTTGTGCATCTGGCTTAGGTGGGTCCTGGGGAATCAAACCTGGGTCCTTAGGTTGCCAGAGCCTTAACCGCTAAGCCAACTCCCCAGCCCTCCTGAATGCTTTTGTGGCCACCATGTACTCTTCTTAATTATAGGACAAATTTCTGGAAGTGCAGTGACCAGTAACACAAAGGCAGGGCATTCACAACCGTCTTTCCAGAGCAGCCTCACGGGCACTCCCCCCACATGCCCCAAGTGGTACGGAATGCCAGGCTCAAAAGGCCTGCCCTTCCCCATCAGGGGGCCTTAAGTAGGACAGGAAGGAGGGCCAACACCTTAGGCCACCTTCAGAGACCAAATTCTACGTGAGCCTGTCTGACTTCCTCCGGCCCTGTCCTTCCTTTTCCCTTTCACATCTTGAGCTCATTGTGTCTTCAGAATTAGGTGGGGCCAGGTGGTCCAACATACAACCCAGGAATGCTCATGTCATGTTTTAAGGGCTTTGATGGACGCCGGGGCTGTGAAAGGCTTTACTCCAGCTGGGCATGAGGAGCCTTCTTCGGATACTATTTATTAAGCAGTTTCCTGGCTTCAGAGCCAAGGCTACACCAGGAACCCTGGTGGCTTTCAAGGAATTTCCACTCTGTGTCATTCTTCCTCCCTACATCTTGCTTTTTGTTTGTCTGGCACGCTGTGTCCCCGACGGCCCCTGCTCCTCTCATTCCACTGAAAAACTGCTACTGCCAGGCAAGGGTGCAAAGTCTCAGCAGACCCCTCAGCTCAGCACCCTGGCCTGGGGCAGAAGGACAGCACTCCCACACATTGGCCCATCCTTGGACTAACCTCTCACTTTGCTTCTGTCTCTTGTGATTGCATGACTGTGGCTTTGGGGGCTGGGTGGGAGGGTGGGGAGGCGGGAAACTGGCCAGGAATTTCCATATTTTAAAGATCTTGTCTGTGGGGAAGCAGGCTTTATGTTAGGCCAGGACTTAGCTTTTTTCTCAAGTTTCCGAGCAAGGGATTCAAGAAGCTGTAGGGCCCAGGGGGTGCAGGAAGACCTAGGGAGTCTGTCCATCTCTTAGACTGGAGATGCTAAGGAAGTGACTAGTCCCTCCTAAGCCTGGGTCTCCCAAGGGCAGAGCCCTCTCTCTGTTATCTGGCTGTAGTAGCGTGAAGCAGAGACTCTGCTCTCCAAGCAGGCACTGGGAGGCCAAGGCTATCTGATGATTTTGGCAGGACCAGTGCTCCCTGGGGTTTGATGGCCAGCTCCACCGTGTCTCAAATGTCCCAGGTTCCTCTCTTCAGCATCTCTGGGCCATTCCAGCCCTGTCCTATGCTCCTAAGCTCCCCAGAATCTCTTGGGCCTTTGTCTTAGAGACCCCCTGTAGGTTCTGAACCTTGGTAAGGCCCTGGCTCTCTAACCTCATCAGCCCCGGGGCTCCTGTACTCAGCAGCCCTCTCTCATCTGCTTACTTTGCCATTTCCTCCCCATACCTGTACACGTTTGTTTGTGCCCACCCCCACCTTGCTCACGCTGTCCCAGGGAGAACCCTTTCCATTCTCCACCTGTCAGTTTCTATCATTTTCCCTGGTCCAGGACCAGTCATTCACTTAGCCCAAAGCCTGCCTTGACTTCCCCACCCAATGCTGAGCTCTCCCGGCTCCTCTGAGGACCATGTGCCTGTCACATGAGGGGACTGACACCTCCACACTCAGCCCCACACAAACCCACAGGCTGGGGGAGGAGGGTAGAGCGGCAGAATGATGGATGGGGCTATAGTGGCTTTAGTCCCTGCTGGGGCTGTGGTTAAGGAGATCTCCCCTCCAAGAAGCCTGATATTTTCCAGGAATTTCCTGAGAGGAAGGCTCAAGCACTCGGCAATGAGAGCCAGCTGTGGGGTTGAGGCCTGAGGTTGGGGCTGGGGGGACGCTGGCTTCCTGGCTGAGTCAGCGACCGTCCATCCTAGGTAATTTATGGGCTGAGTCAGGGCTGGGGGCAGGGATGGGCCAGCATGGTGGGGCGCAAAATGTTTTTCTTCTCTGTCGAGGGACAGTGAAGGCAAGCTGCCTGCTGAAAGTGGGCGCAGCTGAGTCCACCACAGAACTGTCTCCTCACCAGCACCCCCTCCCCACAACCTACAAAGCAGCAGCCAAAGAGGGGGGAGCTTGGGGGATGGACAAGATGGACAAAGGTCGATGGTGGGGGATTCATGAAGCACAGGAGCCTTGGGCCCAGAGTGAACTGAGCCAGCCTCTTGGCTAATCTGGGGTATAGGGTGCTACTCTTTGCTGTATCCTCCAGTCTCTGCTTCTGGCCTGACTGGCTCCAGTCTCTTTTGAGATGGCTCCTATCTTAGGCTGAAAAGCTGACCTCGTGACCAGGCCTAGAACCTTCTGCTGTTTGAACCTCAAGTCTTCACGTGGGCAAGATGGCCTGGCTTTTCCAAACCCTGACTTTATTTTATTTTGGGGGTTTTTAGGTAGGGTCTCACTCTAGCTCAGGCTGACCTGGAATTCACTATGTCATCTCAGGGTGGCCTCGAACTCACAGTGATCCTCCTGCCTCTGCCTCCCGAGTGCTGGAATTAAAGGTGTGTGCCACCATGCCCAGCAGAGAGGTCATCTTAATGCATTGCATGTCAGGAATTCAGATTCAACCATTTATGTCACCATGTTTCATGATATCAAGGTTAAAATACAGTTTACTGTTATAGCATTTGTGAAAACTGGCCTCAACATGTTTCATTGAACTAGCTGTGTTTCTACTGTGTCTGTCAGGTTTTTTTAAAAAATATTTCAGTTTTTATTGATTTATCTGAAAGAGAGAGAGAGAGAGAATGGGTGTGCTAGGGCCTCCAGCCACTGCAAACAAACTCCAGACACATGCACCATCTTGTGCATCTGGCTTATGTGGGTCCTGGGTAATTGAACCTGGATCCTTTGGCTTTGCAGACAAGTGCCTTAACCTCGAAGCCATCTCCCCAGCCGCCTGTCAGGTTTTAACATTTTTAAGGTATTTATTTATTTATTTATTTGAGAAAGAGATGGAAAGAGAGAGAGAGAATGGGTTCACCAGGGCTCCAGCCACTGCAAACCAACTCCCGATGAATGTGCCATTTTGTGCATCTGGCTTATGTGGGTACTGAGGAATCAAACCTGGGTCCTTAGGCTTTGCAGACAAGCGCCTTAACTGCTAAGCCATCTCCCAAGCCCTAAAAAAAATTTATTAACTAGAAACTTTATTCTATAGACAATGTGTTTCTGTCAGGCTTTCTACAACTATGAAAAAACTGAGTCTTAACATAATCAAGATTTATTTCAACTGTTGGGTTTCTTGTCTAAGCTTTATCCAAATGTTACATAAAAGCCAAAACAGATTTTAATATTTAATTAATTCTACTTAATTTTTAATAGTTATGAGTAACAAAAGTAAGAAGATACAAAATTGCTTTATGTTAATAGAAATACCTTTAAATAATGTACATTAGATTGATTGCTATAGCTGTCTCTTTCAGGATTAAGTAAAAATACATTAGTTGGGACTGGAGAGATGGGTTAGTGGTTAAAGTATTTGCCTGCAAAGCCAAAGGACCCAGGTTTGATTCCCCAGGACCCACGTAAGCCAGATGCACAAGGGGGGCATATGCATCTGGAGTTCGTTTGCAGTGGCTGGTGGCCCTGGCATTCCCATTTTCTCTCTCTCTCTCCCTCTTCCTCTCTCTCAAGTAAGTAAATAAATAAATACATAAAATATATTCAAAGAAAGAGACAGAGAAGGGGCATGCCAGATCTTCTAGCCAGTGCAAACAAACTCCAGGCACATGTGCCACCTTGTGCATCTGACTTTATGTAGGTACTGGGAATCAAACCTGAGTCCTTTGGCAAGTGCCTTAACCACTGAGACATCTCTCCAGCCCAACCTTGAGTTTTTATACCATCAGTTACCTGGATCGGTTTTACTAAAGGCAGTCAGATATGCTTTGGGTCCACACTTTCCTTCAAGACTGGTGTAACTTCCTTTCTGAGTGTTCAATAACCATACATAGAAGTCCAACCCAATGACTATATTTAAGCTAAAAGATCAGCCAATATTTTGATCTCTGTTCACAGGTCAAGGAGGCCCCAGGACATGATAGGACACC
This sequence comes from Orientallactaga sibirica, assembly GCA_036365145.1. Taxonomy (NCBI): domain Eukaryota; kingdom Metazoa; phylum Chordata; class Mammalia; order Rodentia; family Dipodidae; genus Orientallactaga; species Orientallactaga sibirica. The sequence goes on along the minus strand of JAEOAD010001893.1, from coordinate 1,074,204 downwards.
TCTAAAGGGTCCCAGGGTCTGGGTAAGTCACCTGGCCTCTTATTTTTCAATTTTTAAAATTTATTTGAGAGAAAGAGAAAGAAGCAGAGAGAGAGAGAGAGAGAGAGAGAGAATTGTGTGCCAGGGCCTCCAGCCACTGCAATCGAAATCCAGGTTCATGAGCCCCCTTGTGCACATGTGCGACCTTGCACACTTGCGTCACTGTGGGTCTGGCTTATGTGGGACTGAGGAGTTGAACATGAGTCCTTAGGCTTTGAAGGCAAGTGCCTTAACTGCTAGGCCATTTCTCCAGCCCTTATAATAGTAAGTTTTTACATAGACTTATGCCTTCTCTCAAGATGGCTGAGTTGAAAATACATCTTTAATCCATAAGGAAAAGAAAGCCAGGCTGCCAAGAATAACATTTTGTTGATATGGCATGCCCTGTGGAATCTGTACTTTTCACAGACTATGAGGTGATTCTGATACCAGATAATTTGAGGGTGTCCCCCCCCCCACTTCCTTTCTCCCTTTCCTCTTTCACTCCCCTCCAGTAAACTGTTTTTCAACTTTGTTTTCCAGTGAACGCCATTTCCTCCTCACTGTGGAATGGGGCCAGAGGCTGCACCCGTCTGTCCCTCCCATGTCAGCAGTCCTGTGTCCTTGGTGGAGAACAGTGTTCTCCTTCCACAGCCTTCCTCCTCCTTAGCCAGTCCTTGCTGGCACCTCTCTATGGGAATAAGGCCCAGTCACCCAATGCAGGGAATGCCCCATCTGTGCCAGTCATAGGGCAGAGAGAAATGGAGACCAGGGAAAGCACATTTGTCCCATCAATATATTTATTTTTTGAGGTGGGAATCTTGCTCTAGCCCAGGCTGACCTGGAATTCACTATGTAGTCTCAGGGTGGTCTCAAACGCACAGTGATCCTCCTACCTCTGCCTCCTGAGTGCTGGGATTAAAGGTGTGTGCCACCACGCCTGGCTTGATATCATTTAAAAATTTATTTATTTATTTATTTATTTAAGCAGAGAGAGAGAGCGAGAAGAGAGGCATACACAGAGAGAATGGGAACACCAGGGCCTCCAGCCATAGCAAACGAACTCCAGATGCATGTGCCCTCGTGCATCTGGCTTACGTGGGTCCTGGAGAATTGAACCGGGATCCTTTGGCTTCACAGAAAAATGCTTTAACCAGTAAGCTATTTCTCCATCCTCTCATTTATTTTTTAAAAACTATTTATTTATTTATATTTATTTTATTAGAGACAATGGGTGGGCCAGGGCCTCCAGCCACTGCAAACGAACTCCAGATGCATGCGCCACCCTGTGCATCTGGTTTACGTGGGACTTGGAGAATCGAACCAGGATCCTTAAGCTTCATAGGCAAGTGCCTTAACCCGCTAAGCCATCTCTCCAGCCAGATATCATTTCTTTAAAATTGTGTATATATGTGTGGTATGTATGTGCGTATGCATGTTTATATGTTTGTGTTGCATGTGTGCTGGAGTGTGTATGTGTGTGTGTGTGAATATGTGTGCACATCTGTGTGGAGGGCAGAAGTTGGCATCAGGTGTCTCGGTTGATCACGCTCCACTTATTGACTGAGGCAGGGTCTCTTATTGGAACCCAGAGCTTACCAGTTCAGTTCTCTACCTAGCCAACGTGCTTCAGGATGACATCTTTGCCTCCTGAGTGCTGGGACCACAGGCACCTTCCTAGCATCAATGTGCTTGCTGAGGATCTGAACTTTGGTCCTCACAATTTTCCACTGAGCCATCTCCCCATCCCTCTCATCTATATCTTTATGCTTGTTTTCTACCCCCTCCCGTTTCCCCAGAGCAGCTCTCTCCAGGTCTCCCAGGACCAGCCGCCTCCCCAGACCAGCAGCTCTGATTGAATGTGCAGGCAGCCAGGTAACTACCTGAGGTCCAACAAGTCCTCTTAGCAGGGAAAAGGAGATGCTGGCTCAGGAAGGCGGGGTTTGGAGGAACCTTATGCTGTGTGGAAGATGGCGAAATTTCCTTGTCTGATGGGGTTGGCAACTCCAGCCAGCCGCAACCTGGTTCAGCTCTGGGAGACGCAGAGAGCCAATTTCACTGTAGTCTTCACTGGCCAGGGCGCTAAGACAGCTGCATGAAAGGCCCACGAGTGCTGTTCCCCTCCTCACAGGAGCCGCTCTGGAGAGATGCCACCTTCCTCATGCGGCCTGGGGAGTTTTACATGCTTTGGCTGCAGTGACCGTAGGAAAGTACCTTTAAGCTGGATTACCATTATAGAGACCAGAGGTTGGTTTTTATCAATATAAAATCCCAACACTGCTTACTCCAACGGCTTCTGAAGCTGGCAAAACTCCTGCATCCACCAGGAGGGTTTTTAAAATAAAGATTAATAAATAAAGACAAAGGGCTGAAGAGATAATTTAGCAGTTAAAGTGCTTGCCTGCGAAGCCTAAGGCCCCATGTTTGACTCTCCAGGTCCCATGTAAACCAGACGCACAGGAGATGCAAGCACTCAAGGTTGCACATGCACACATGTGCAAGCATCTGGAGTTCGATTACAATGGCTGGAGGCCCTGGGCGCCAATTCTCTCTGTGTCACTCATAGAAAGTGAAAATAAAAACAAAGAATACTAGAATCCATCCTGCCCCAATCAGTCAGAATCTCTTTAAGGATGTTGGGCAGTAATAGATGTGCCGTTCTTTTTTTAAATATAATATTTATTTTTATTTATTTATTAGACAGAGAGAGAGAATATGGGCGCACCAGGGCCTCCAGCCACTGTAAATGAACTCCAGACACATGTGCCACCTTGTGCATCTGGCTTATGTGGGACCTGGAGAATCGAACCAGGATCCTTAGGCCTCGCAGGCAAGTGCCTTAACCGCTAAGCCATCTCTCCAGCCTGGATGTGCTACTCTTGAACTAAATGAGTTTCTCAACTTCAGAGGTTGAAGCTGAAGCCTGAGAGCAAGCAGCTAGCTTGTGAGGGGGCGGTGTGATGTCACCATTCATTAGGGACCCATCTTTCATCTTATTTCCTGAACAAGGAAATGAAGCTCAAAATAAATAAATAAATAAATAAAACAACGTTCGGAGCTAGGGAGATCTCGGCTCAGTGGATAAATGACTTGCTACGCATGCATGAGGACCTGAGTTTGGATTCCCCAGAATCCGTGTAGATGTCAGGTGGGCGTGGTAACCCCCTCTGGGGTTCCGGCATCCAGGAGGCAGAGACGGAGAATCCTGAGGCAAGCTGGCTGGCTAGACTAGCTGAACCAGGGAACTATGGGGTCCAGTGAGAGCACCAGCCTCAGTAAATAACATGGAGGGCAGTTGAGGGACACCTAGTGTCGCCCTGGCCTCCACATGGACACCCCCTGACACATGTGAATACAGGTCATCTTAATGCATTGCATGTCAGGAATTCAGATTCAACCATTTATGTCACCATGTTTCATGATATCAAGGTTAAAATACAGTTTACTGTTATAGCATTTGTGAAAACTGGCCTCAACATGTTTCATTGAACTAGCTGTGTTTCTACTGTGTCTGTCAGGTTTTTTTAAAAAATATTTCAGTTTTTATTGATTTATCTGAAAGAGAGAGAGAGAGAGAATGGGTGTGCTAGGGCCTCCAGCCACTGCAAACAAACTCCAGACACATGCACCATCTTGTGCATCTGGCTTATGTGGGTCCTGGGTAATTGAACCTGGATCCTTTGGCTTTGCAGACAAGTGCCTTAACCTCGAAGCCATCTCCCCAGCCGTCTGTCAGGTTTTAACATTTTTTAAGGTATTTATTTATTTATTTATTTGAGAAAGAGATGGAAAGAGAGAGAGAGAATGGGTTCACCAGGGCTCCAGCCACTGCAAACCAACTCCCGATGAATGTGCCATTTTGTGCATCTGGCTTATGTGGGTACTGAGGAATCAAACCTGGGTCCTTAGGCTTTGCAGACAAGCGCCTTAACTGCTAAGCCATCTCCCAAGCCCTAAAAAAAATTTATTAACTAGAAACTTTATTCTATAGACAATGTGTTTCTGTCAGGCTTTCTACAACTATGAAAACTGAGTCTTAACATAATCAAGATTTATTTCAACTGTTGGGTTTCTTGTCTAAGCTTTATCCAAATGTTACATAAAAGCCAAAACAGATTTTAATATTTAATTAATTCTACTTAATTTTTAATAGTTATGAGTAACAAAAGTAAGAAGATACAAAATTGCTTTATGTTAATAGAAATACCTTTAAATAATGTACATTAGATTGATTGCTATAGCTGTCTCTTTCAGGATTAAGTAAAAATACATTAGTTGGGACTGGAGAGATGGGTTAGTGGTTAAAGTATTTGCCTGCAAAGCCAAAGGACCCAGGTTTGATTCCCCAGGACCCACGTAAGCCAGATGCACAAGGGGGGCATATGCATCTGGAGTTCGTTTGCAGTGGCTGGTGGCCCTGGCATTCCCATTTTCTCTCTCTCTCTCCTCTTCCTCTCTCTCAAGTAAGTAAATAAATAAATACATAAAATATATTCAAAGAAAGAGACAGAGAAGGGGCATGCCAGATCTTCTAGCCAGTGCAAACAAACTCCAGGCACATGTGCCACCTTGTGCATCTGACTTTATGTAGGTACTGGGGAATCAAACCTGAGTCCTTTGGCAAGTGCCTTAACCACTGAGACATCTCTCCAGCCCAACCTTGAGTTTTTATACCATCAGTTACCTGGATCGGTTTTACTAAAGGCAGTCAGATATGCTTTGGGTCCACACTTTCCTTCAAGACTGGTGTAACTTCCTTTCTGAGTGTTCAATAACCATACATAGAAGTCCAACCCAATGACTATATTTAAGCTAAAAGATCAGCCAATATTTTGATCTCTGTTCACAGGTCAAGGAGGCCCCAGGACATGATAGGACACCTCTAAAGGGTCCCAGGGTCTGGGTAAGTCACCTGGCCTCTTATTTTTCAATTTTTAAAATTTATTTGAGAGAAAGAGAAAGAAGCAGAGAGAGAGAGAGAGAGAGAGAGAGAGAATTGGTGTGCCAGGGCCTCCAGCCACTGCAATCGAAATCCAGGTTCATGAGCCCCCTTGTGCACATGTGCGACCTTGCACACTTGCGTCACTGTGGGTCTGGCTTATGTGGGACTGAGGAGTTGAACATGAGTCCTTAGGCTTTGAAGGCAAGTGCCTTAACTGCTAGGCCATTTCTCCAGCCCTTATAATAGTAAGTTTTTACATAGACTTATGCCTTCTCTCAAGATGGCTGAGTTGAAAATACATCTTTAATCCATAAGGAAAAGAAAGCCAGGCTGCCAAGAATAACATTTTGTTGATATGGCATGCCCTGTGGAATCTGTACTTTTCACAGACTATGAGGTGATTCTGATACCAGATAATTTGAGGGGGTGTCCCCCCCCCCACTTCCTTTCTCCCTTTCCTCTTTCACTCCTCCAGTAAACTGTTTTTCAACTTTGTTTTCCAGTGAACGCCATTTCCTCCTCACTGTGGAATGGGGCCAGAGGCTGCACCCGTCTGTCCCTCCCATGTCAGCAGTCCTGTGTCCTTGGTGGAGAACAGTGTTCTCCTTCCACAGCCTTCCTCCTCCTTAGCCAGTCCTTGCTGGCACCTCTCTATGGGAATAAGGCCCAGTCACCCAATGCAGGGAATGCCCCATCTGTGCCAGTCATAGGGCAGAGAGAAATGGAGACCAGGGAAAGCACATTTGTCCCATCAATATATTTATTTTTTGAGGTGGGAATCTTGCTCTAGCCCAGGCTGACCTGGAATTCACTATGTAGTCTCAGGGTGGTCTCAAACGCACAGTGATCCTCCTACCTCTGCCTCCTGAGTGCTGGGATTAAAGGTGTGTGCCACCACGCCTGGCTTGATATCATTTAAAAATTTATTTATTTATTTATTTGCAAGCAGAGAGAGAGCGAGAAGAGAGGCATACACAGAGAGAATGGGAACACCAGGGCCTCCAGCCATAGCAAACGAACTCCAGATGCATGTGCCCCTCGTGCATCTGGCTTACGTGGGTCCTGGAGAATTGAACCGGGATCCTTTGGCTTCACAGAAAAATGCTTTAACCAGTAAGCTATTTCTCCATCCTCTCATTTATTTTTTAAAAAACTATTTATTTATTTATATTTATTTTATTAGAGAGAATGGGTGGGCCAGGGCCTCCAGCCACTGCAAACGAACTCCAGATGCATGCGCCACCCTGTGCATCTGGTTTACGTGGGACTTGGAGAATCGAACCAGGATCCTTAAGCTTCATAGGCAAGTGCCTTAACCCGCTAAGCCATCTCTCCAGCCAGATATCATTTCTTTAAAATTGTGTATATATGTGTGGTATGTATGTGCGTATGCATGTTTATATGTTTGTGTTGCATGTGTGCTGGAGTGTGTATGTGTGTGTGTGTGAATATGTGTGCACATCTGTGTGGAGGGCAGAAGTTGGCATTAGGTGTCTCGGTTGATCACGCTCCACTTATTGACTGAGGCAGGGTCTCTTATTGGAACCCAGAGCTTACCAGTTCAGTTCTCTACCTAGCCAACGTGCTTCAGGACGGCATCTTTGCCTCCTGAGTGCTGGGACTACAGGCACCTTCCTAGCATCAGTGTGCTTGCTGAGGATCTGAACTTTGGTCCTCACAATTTTCCACTGAGCCATCTCCCCATCCCTCTCATCTATATCTTTATGCTTGTTTTCTACCCCCTCCCGTTTCCCCAGAGCAGCTCTCTCCTGGTCTCCCAGGACCAGCCGCCTCCCCAGACCAGCAGCTCTGATTGAATGTGCAGGCAGCCAGGTAACTACCTGAGGTCCAACAAGTCCTCTTAGCAGGGAAAAGGAGATGCTGGCTCAGGAAGGCGGGGTTTGGAGGAACCTGATGCTGTGTGGAAGATGGCAAAATTTCCTTGTCTGATGGGGTTGGCAACTCCAGCCAGCCGCAACCTGGTTCAGCTCTGGGAGATGCAGAGAACCAATTTCACTGTAGTCTTCACTGGCCGGGGCGCTAAGAGAGCTGCATGAAAGGCCCACGAGTGCTGTTCCCCTCCTCACAGGAGCCGCTCTGGAGAGAGGCCACCTTCCTCATGCGGCCTGGGGAGTTTTACATGCTTTGGCTGCAGTGACCGTAGGAAAGTACCTTTAAGCTGGATTACCATTATAGAGACCAGAGGTTGGTTTTTATCAATATAAAATCCCAACACTGCTTACTCCAACGGCTTCTGAAGCTGGCAAAACTCCTGCATCCACCAGGAGGGTTTTTAAAATAAAGATTAATAAATAAAGACAAAGGGCTGAAGAGATAATTTAGCAGTTAAAGTGCTTGCCTGCGAAGCCTAAGGCCCCATGTTTGACTCTCCAGGTCCCATGTAAACCAGACGCACAGGAGATGCAAGCACTCAAGGTTGCACATGCACACATGTGCAAGCATCTGGAGTTCGATTACAATGGCTGGAGGCCCTGGCGTGCCAATTCTCTCTGTGTCACTCATAGAAAGTGAAAATAAAAACAAAGAATACTAGAATCCATCCTGCCCCAATCAGTCAGAATCTCTTTAAGGATGTTGGGCAGTAATAGATGTGCCGTTCTTTTTTAAAATATAATATTTATTTTTATTTATTTATTAGACAGAGAGAGAGAATATGGGCGCACCAGGGCCTCTAGCCACTGTAAATGAACTCCAGACACATGTGCCACCTTGTGCATCTGGCTTATGTGGGACCTGGAGAATCGAACCAGGATCCTTAGGCCTCGCAGGCAAGTGCCTTAACCGCTAAGCCATCTCTCCAGCCTGGATGTGCTACTCTTGAACTAAATGGGTTTCTCAACTTCAGAGGTTGAAGCTGAAGCCTGAGAGCAAGCAGCTAGCTTGTGAGGGGGCGGTGTGATGTCACCATTCATTAGGGACCCATCTTTCATCTTATTTCCTGAACAAGGAAATGAAGCTCAAAATAAATAAATAAATAAATAAAACAACGTTCGGAGCTAGGGAGATCTCGGCTCAGTGGATAAATGACTTGCTACGCATGCATGAGGACCTGAGTTTGGATTCCCCAGAATCCGTGTAGATGTCAGGTGGGCGTGGTAACCCCCTCTGGGGTTCCGGCATCCAGGAAGCAGAGACGGGAGAATCCCTGAGGCAAGCTGGCTGGCTAGACTAGCTGAACCAGGGAACTATGGGGTCCAGTGAGAGCACCAGCCTCAGTAAATAACATGGAGGGCAGTTGGAGGACACCTAGTGTCGCCCCCTGGCCTCCACATGGACACCCCCTGACACATGTGAATACATACATCACACATACAAACTTTAAAAAAAAACTTTTTTTTTTTTTTTTTGGGTTTTTCGAGGTAGGGTCTCACTCTAGCTCAGGCTGACCTTGAATTCACCATGTAGTCTCAGGGTGGCCTCGAACTCATGGTGATCCTCCCACCTCTGCCTCCCGAGTGCTGGGATTAAAGGCGTGTGCTGCCATGCCCGGCTAATTAAAAAGAACGTTTTAAAAGATCTCACACACGCTAAGAGGAAGCAGAATGGGAAGTAGGGCTCAGATCTTTCTCTGAACCCCTGTGCCATGCAGAGGAAAATGTGAAGCCCCGGTGCTATTTTGAGAATCAGGCCAGTCCATGACCGGATTGTGATATTAGCACAATTGTTCCCCGCGGCCCCTCGCTGCGGGGGCATCTTCTGTGTCGCAGAGGCTCAGCCTTTCCCAGCTCATAGTCCCCTCAGGGCAGTTCACTGTGCATCTGGGGACAGAAGTGGTCAGGACACGGTCACCATCCAGAGAGGGTAGCTCATGGGAAGGATACTGGTCTAGAGAGTTCGAACGAAGGTCTCAAACTATGCCGAGGCTGATATGAGTTCTAAACTGGCAGACGTTTCTCCTTCAGTGCTTGGTGAAGGTAGAGAGGCCTCACCTCTAATGAGGGAAAGGGGACAGCACTGAGCACAGAGAAGAGTATCCAAGCCCATCTGACCAGGGGTTAAATAAGGGAAGAGAGGGCTGGAGAGATGGCTTAGTGGTTAAGGCGTTTGCCTGCAAAACCAAAGGATTCCCGGTTCGATTCTCCAGGGCCCATGTAAGCCAGATGCACAAGGTGGCGCATGCATCTGAAGTTTGTCTGCAATGACTGGAGGCCCTGGTGCTCCCATTCTCTCTCTCTCTCTTTGCCTCTTTCTTTCTATCAAATAAATAAATAAAACATATTTTTAAAAAATAGTAAGGGAAGAGGTCCTAGGTCTTAGGCAGTGCTAGGAGAATTGAAGATGCCACCCTGAGAGAACACTGAAGTGACAGGTGAAAAAAGACCCTACCAAAAACCAAAAAAAAAAAAAAATAGAAGGGCCTCTTAGCAGCAGAAGGTGGGAACAGTGTTGCCCAGAAGGGCCTGGATGGAACAGTGTTGCCCAAGCCTGGATGGAGCCTGCTGTGGAGGTTTGAGTGAACTGTCTCCTTGGGTTCATGTGTTTTGAGTGTACTTGATCCTTAGCTGGTGGCAGTCTGGAAAAGTTCCGGGGCCTTTGGGAGGTCGAGACTTGCTGGAGAAGGTGTGTTGCTTGGGGCAGACTTGACGTTTATGAATCCAGCCCTCTAGGTTTCCAAGCAAGCTCTCTCTCGCTGTTCCTGCCCTGCTGCGGACATATGAAGATGTGAGATGGCTGCCTGGTCTGACATGCTTTCCCCTCCGGGACGAAACTTCCTCTTGAACTTGTAAACTTGAAATCAACCCTGTCCTCTCCTGAGCTACTTTTGGCTGGTGTTTTGTCCCAGCCTCGAGCAGGTAACTAGCAATAGCTGTGGATAAAATACCTTCATACAGCAGCAGGGACTTTGCCGGCCTGATTTGGGTTACAGATCTTAAGGTGGGGGATTGCTCAGTTGGATCCAATCTTATCAGAAGTGACCTCATAAAAGGGTCACAGAGCCGGGTGTGATGGCACACGCCTTTAATCCTAGCACTCAGGATACTGAAGTAGGATTGCCATGAATTCAAGGCCACCCTGAGACTACAGAATGAAATTCCAGGTCAGCCTGGGCCAGAGTGAAACACTACCTTGAAAAACAATAAAATAAGGGCTGGACAGATGGCTTAGCGGTTAAGGGCGCTTGCCTGCAAAGCCTAAGGACCCAGGTTCAATTCTCTAGATACCACAGTAGCCAGACACACAAAGGTGAGGCAAGCGCAAGGTCGCACATGCCCACTAGGTGGCGCAAGTGTCTGGAGTTCAATTGCAGTGGCTGAGGCCCTGGTACGCCAATCTCTCTCTGTAAAAATTAAAATTGAAATATATTTTTTAAAAAGGGTCACAGGAGGAGTCAGAATTAGAGAAGCTGATATGGTGAAGGAGAGGGGAGGTCTTTGAAGGTAGAGAAAGGGGCCACAGGCTAAGGGATGCAGGTGACCACTAGGCACTGAAAAAGGCAAGGAGGTGGACCCTCCCCTAGGGTCTTCAGGAGGGTCTAGTCTTGCAGACACCTTCACTTTAGCCCAGCTGACAGATTTTTAAACTTTTTATTTTTATTTTATTTTTATTTTTTGGAGAGAGACAGAGAGAGAGAGAGAGAGAGAGAGAGAGAGTGGAAGACAGAGATGGGCATGGCAGCAGTCTCTCAGCTGCTGTGAACAAAATCCAGATGTGTGCTCCCCCTTGTGGTCAAGTGCGGCATTGCGCCCTTGCATCACTTTGCATCTGGCTAAATGTGGGACCTGGAGATTGGAACAGCTGGAGATTGGAACCAGTGTTCTTAGGCTTAGGAGGCAGGTGCCTTAACCGCTAAGCCATCTCTCCAGCCCCCAGCGACAGATTTTGAACTTTCAGCTTCCATCACTGCAAGAGAATAAGTCTGTGCTACTTTTCAGTCACTGGAAATGCACACTTGCAGAGCTGTAGACAGAGCAAGCGGCTCTACAACCCAGCTCTGTGGAGTGAATGGGGCTGGGTGACAGGGAGACATGAGACCCAGAAGATGTCTGCGTACCAAAGCTTGTGTGCTCCGGGGCCTCTGGGAGTTGCGTATGTGTGTCCTAAAGACGGGAAGGCCATGTCTTCTTCAGGGGACTTTTTTCTGGGCAGATGATCCTCCAAAGACATGTCAACATTTTTTCTCTCCAGGAAAAAATAACTCAGTCATTATTGGAAAAAAAAAATCAGCGTTTCACACGCACACACAGATGGACTTGTGGGTCTCCCTCTCCCCCCCCCGTGAGACACAAATTCTATCACTAGCAGGCATCTTTAATTTTCTTAATGCAGGTAGAAATCAAAGCTGAGGGCAGGCCTTAGGACCCATGGTCACATCTGGAGTTCCCCAAAGCTCTCAGGGTTACTGTGGGATCAGACCCCCCCCCCCAGTGCTTTCCACTTCCATGAAATCTCTGGGAAGATTTGACACATTTCCTAGCAGGGAAGAGCAATCGGAATTTCCAGCCTGCTTCCAGATGTGGAGCTGACTTAGAGCAGAGAGTTTGGCCTTGTAAAACATCTGGGAGGCCAGGAGTCCCCTCAGCTCGACTCCCCCTCCCCACCTCCCCTGGTGCTGATCTGTTCTGTCACACGTGTCCCCCTTCCTCATGCTGGGTCCTGTGGTTGGGCTCTCTGGGGGAACCTGAAGGGGGCCCATCAGTGTGGTTTCACCCATGCCGAGAAAGCCAAGGGGGGTGGGGGCTGAAGCTGGCAGGCTGCAGCCCCACAGTCAAAAAGTGACCTCAGGGGGCAGGGAGTGGAGGTCATGACAGGACAAGCAGGGGATGGGGGAATCAAGGAAGAGCCTGTGGTGAGCCTCTTGGGAGCATGGATGCGGGCTATGCTTGGCCAGAGTTTGGGTGTGGAGCAGGCTGAGAGGGCTGAGGGAATCTGACAAGGACCAGTTAGACACTAATTAGAACTAGGTAACAGTGGGTGCTTGACCTGGGACTACAGAGAGACAAATGAAAGGCAGGTCAGAGAATCGGTTCCTGTGCCTGGATAGCTTAATTCTTTCCACTGCTGTAAGGACACAGCTGGGTCGAGGGTCCTGATGATGCCTCCGTGAAACCATGTGTGTGTGTGGGGGATTACAAACGTTTCCCCAGCCGGGCTTGGTGGTGCTGGCCTGTATCCTAGCTACTGAAGAGACTGAGCTAGGGAAGATTGAAAGTTGAAGATCAGCCCAGGCTAGCATGCGTTCATGCCAGTCTGGATATCTTAGGGAGAACCTGGCTCAAAAATAAAAGAAAAAGGCACTGGGCGTGGCGGCACAAGCCTTTTAATCCCAGCACTCGGGAGGCAGAGGTAGGAGGATCACCGTGAGTTCGAGGCCACCCTGAGACTACATAGGGAATTCCAGGTTAGCCTGAGCCAGAGTGAGAACCTACTATGAAAAACCAAATAATAATAATAATAATAATGATAAATAAATAAGCAAATAAAAGGCAAGGGGCTGGGGCAGTGGCTCAGTTGGTAAAGAGCATGCTGTGCAAGCATGAGGGCCTGAGTGTGGATCCCTGGCACGTAAATGCCTGGCATAGTGGCACATGCCTCTAATGCCAACATTCAGGACGTCCAGAGAGGGAATCACAGGGGCAAGCCAGATAGCTAGAATAGCTGAATCACGGATCTCTGGGTTTGCTGAGAGACCCTATCACAATAAATAAAGTGGAAAGTGATTAAAAAACCACACACAGGCCTGGAGAGGTGGCTTAGCGGTTAAGGTGCTTGCCTGCGAAGCCTAAGGACCCATGTTCACCTCTCCAGATCCCACATAAGCCAGTGATGCAAGTGCACAAGGTTGCACATGCGCACAAGGGGTTGCATGTGTCTGGAGTTCAGTTGCAATGGCCGGAGGCCCTAGCATGCCAATCCTCTCTCTCTCTCATAAAATAAAATAAAAAAAATCACATACACATACACCTACACATATACACACATATGCCCACACCCGTATGAACATGCATACACTCATGCATGCAAACAAAACAAAACCAACCAAAAAAATTAAAACGTGAACAAAAAAAGAGTTCGGAATATAGTTAGGAGATAGTATTTGCTTAGCATGAATGAGGCCCTGGGTTCAAGTCCCAGTATTGAAGGAAACAAATTCTTTCAGCCTTTTGTAGCTGCTATCTCTCCTCTGCTAAACAGAATAATGTCCCGTCTCCCCAGATGTCCACAACTCAGTTCCCAGAGCCTGAACACGTGTCACCTTCCAGGCAAAAGGCCTTTGCAGGAATAATTACAATTACCTTAAAGATTTGGAGACAAGGAGATTGTTGGGACTATGTGGCCATGCCTCGTCTTCACAAAAGTCCTCAAAAGAGGAGGCAGAAAACAAAGGTTGGAGGAAAGACGGGTGGAGGAAAGAAGAGATCTGAAGCTGCTGAGCGAGGCTGGCTTGAAAGCAGGGGAACACAAAGCCGGGCGCGAGTCCAGCCTGGAAGATGGAAAAAGGGTCATTTCCCCTAGCACTTCCCTGCAGGGTCCTAGCTTTGGTTTGGTGGCTGGGCGTCTGGAGATGTGTGCACATTTGGTCTGGTGTTGTACACGCCTCAGCGTGTGATCCCTAACAGGCCAGGAGTCCCACAGCATCTTCAACTCACCACAGCATGAGAAAGCCTCCTGTCTGACCTGCCCCACAGCCCTGCTCGGGCTTCAGCACGCCTCAGAGTAGCAGCTGCCCACCAGCCAGGATGTCCAGTGGGGAATAGAGTTGGTCCCTGACCAGGGCCTTGTCCCGTGGCTGTTGCCCTCCTCCCCCACGGGCAGCCAGCCACACAAGCATGGCTGTTCCTGCAGGGAAGCCATTTATCTTTCCCCATACTCTGCGTTCTGCTCCCCTCCCTCAATAAGAACAGTCCACAGGCTGCAAAAGAGAGGATCAAAAGAGACACAGAGAGGGGACTGGAGAGATGGCACAGTGGTTAAGGCACTTGCCTGTGAAGCCTAAAGATCCAGGTTTGATTCCCCAGTACCCACGTAAGCCAGATGCACAAGGTGGTGCATGCATCTGGAGTTTGTTTGGGGGGGGAGATCTGGAACACCTTGCTTCTCGGGACCTGCACATCAGCAGCTCATACTGTCAAAGGAGTTTGAACAGACAAACTCAGGCTGTGTTGCATGAGGGGTAGGAAACAGCCAAGCTGGGTCAGAACATTAAGATTTCAAAACAAGCTGAGCGTGGTGGTGCACGCCTTTAATTTCAGCACTCAGGAGGCAGAGGTAGAAGGATCGCCGTGAGTTCAAGGCCACCGTGGCACTGCACAGTGAATTCCAGGTCAATCTGGGCTAGTGAGACACTACCTTGAAAATCAAAAAAAAAAAAAAAAAAAAAAAAAAAAAAAAAGATTTCAAAATTTTATCCATCACTAGTTCTCCTCCTCCTTTTCTTAAATATTTTATTTATTTATTTGAGAGAGAAAGAGGGAGGCACAGAGAGAGAGAAAGAGAGAATGGGCACACCAGGGCTTCTGGCCACTGCAAAGCAACTCTAGACCTTGTGCATCTGGCTTACGGGGTTGTGGGGAATTGAACCTGGGTCCTTTGGCTTTGCAGGCCCAAGCGCCTTAACCTCTAAGCCATCCCTCCATCCCTAGTTTTTATTTTTATTTATCTATTTATTAGAGACAGAGAGAGAGAGAGAGAGAGAGAGAGAGAGAGAGAGAGAGAATGGGTGCACCAGAGCCTCCAGTCACTGCAAACGAACTCCAGATGCATGCACCACGTTGTGCATCTACCTCATGTGGGTACGGGGGAATCAAACCTGGGTCCTTAGGCTGCATAGGCAAATGCCTTAACCACTAAGCCATCTCTCCAGCCCTTCCTCCTCCTCCTTCTTTTTTTTTTTTTTTTTTTTTAAGGCATGGGTCTAAATTATCCCAGGCTGGCCTTGAATTCACTGGATAGCTGAGGACGACCTTGAACTTCTGACTCTCCTCCTTCTATCTCCCGAGTACTGGGATTACAGGCACGCACCGCCACACCAGGCTTTCATTACTTTATCTCTCTCTCCTTGCAAGCCCAGGCATGGACACCAATGCACAACTCATAGAGGCGCCTGGCGCCCACCAATCCACACTGGGCCCCAAACCCTGCAGACACATGCGCAGAGCAAATGCGAAAAGACATGCACCTAGTCTCCCGGGGGACACGAACCAGCACACCCACAAACACAGACACCCTCACCTCACCCACACGCATCAACACAGACACACCTACGCATGCCTGTGGACGCTGAGTGGGCCGAGGGCTTCTGCATTCTGTGGTCCCTCCTCCCCACCTTGCCTCTCTTGCCTCAATGCCTCCAGGTCTCTGCTCTGGAGCCCTCTGCTGGTGGAGCCCAAAACTGCCCCTAGGCCCTGGCCCTGAGCTGAGAACAGATGTCCAAGAGAGCCAGCTATGAAGCTTCACATTGTTGGCTGCGCTTGGTACAAGTGGCTTTTCGGGGTCTTCAATCCAGTGCAGAAGGAGACAGCTCCCCTGCCAAGGTCTCCCATGGATGTCTTCCAAACCCAGGCCCGCCCTATCCTGCCAGCGGGCACGGCGCACATGCCTGGTATGGAGAAGGGGACCTCAGACTGGCTGCACCACACGTTCCTCTCACTCCAGGACAAGGCTTCACCTTCCCCCCAACATTGATTCTGGGGATCCCACAATAGTGTCCCCAATCCCTCGCCCCTCCTAAGCTGTTTTTTGTAGTGCTACTGCTCGCTCAGCCTCCCTCTTTCTGCCCACGGGTGTGTGTGGAGTGTCTCCGACTTAACCTGTCATATCTCCCCCCTTTCTAAAAAAATATTTTATTTTTATTTATTTATTTGAGAGAGAAAGAGGGAGAGAGAAGGAGAGAGAGGAGAATGGGTGCTCCATGGCCTCCAGCCACTGCAAACGAACTCCAGAGGCGTGTGCGCCCTTGTGCATCTCGCTAACGTGGGTCCTGGGGAATTGAACCTGGGTCCTTTGGTTTTGCAGGCAAATGCCTTAACCACTAAGCCATCCCTCCAGCTCGATATCCCCCTTTTAAAAAGATTTATTTTTATCTATTTCTTTATTAGAGAGACAGAGAGAATGGGTGCATCAGGGCCTCTAGCCACTGCAAACAAACACCTTGTGCATCTGGCTTACGTGGGACCTGGAGAATCGAACCTGGGTCCTTGGGCTTCGCAGGTGTGCGCCTTAACTGCTAAGCCATCTCTCCAGCTTGATATCCCCCCCCCCTTTTTAACCACCACCTCACATATCCCTCACAGTTCCCATCTTCCTGCTATCGATGTTTGCTTGTTTTTCTTGGTTTCCTCCTGGGTGTGTGTGTGTGTAGACCAGCCTTGGAGAGAAATGGATGAATCGAGTTCAGATGTCATCTCAAAGGTGAGGTTTACTATGGAGCAGCTACCCTAACTGCCCTCAGGCATGTTTCTCCAGGTAAAATGGAGATCTTGAGGTTTTCGTGGGAGGGTGATTCAGTGAAGTGAAATGCTCGGTGCTCTGCCTTCCAAGGCGAAGGGAACATTCAAGGTGAAGGGGGGAGTGGGTGGGTGGTGCAGAAAGAATGCAAGAACTAGACCACGGGGAGGAGTGCTTTGGAATCCCGTCTTCCCGACGCGAAGTGGCTGTTGCATCTGTCGCATTCCCGACCCTGCAGCAGCCGTCACTACCTTCACAATACTGGGCTCATCAACATTTTGTCATGGGTGTTGGAAGAGGGCAAAAAATCAAAACAAACCATCAGGGCTGGAGAGATGGTTTAGCGGTTAAGGCGCTTGCCTGCAAAGCCAAAGGACCCAGGCTCAACTCCCCAGGACATAAGCCACATGCACAAGGGGATGCATGCACCTGGAGTTCCTTTGCAGTGGCTGGAGGCCCTGGCACGCCCATTTCTGTATCTGGCTATTTCTGTATCTCTCTCTCTCTCAAATAAATAAATAAAAATACATTTTTTTAAAAATTATTTTTATTTATTAGTAACAGACAGGCAGAGAGAGAATGGGCACACCAGGGCCTCCTGCCACTGCAAACGAACTCCAGATGCATGTGTTGCCTTGTGCACCTGGTTTACGTGGGTCCTGGGGATTCGAGCCTTGAACCGGGGTTCTTAGGCTTCACAGGCTAAGTGCTTAACCGCTAAGTCATCTCTCTAGCCCCGAAAATAAAAAAATATATATGTATTTTTTAAATTTTTTATTTTTGGAGAGAGACACAGAGAGAGACAGAGAGATAGGGAGAAGAAGACAGATAGAGATGGGTGCACCAGCAGTCTCTCAGCTGCTGTGAACGAAATCCAGATGTATGTGCCCCCTTGTGGTCAACTGCAGCATTGTGCCCTTGCGTCACTTTGCATCTGGCTAAACGTGGGACCTGGAGATTGGAACCGGGTTCTTAGGCTTAGCAGGCAGGTGCCTTAACTGCTAAGCCATCTCTCCAGCCCAATAAAAATATTTTTAACAAGACATCAAAGTAAAAGAGGGACTAGCTGGAAAGAAGAGGAGGTTCAGTGTAAGGAGGACAAGAGAGGGGGACCAAAGAAAGTAGTGGGAGGAGATTTTGATCAGAATATATTATGTACATGTGTGAAACCCCCTTTTTTTTTAACACTTCGTGCTTGATGTTGGACAGCAGCCTGGGGTGCCATCTCCATGAGACACTCCTATCCCACTGGGAAGAAATACAGTGTGACAAAGACAACCCTGGAAGATCAGATGAACCCCTTGCAGTAGGTGATGGGGGCCTCCAGAAGAAGAGACTGGAATAATATCAGTTGATCTCTAAGAGAAATGGGCAGGGTGTGGGCAGGGAGGTTCTGCTTGCGTAACTGCACGATAAGCCAGGAGTCGGGAATGAACTGCTCAGAGGAGACGGCAGAGGTGCCAACGGGCATTGCCTTCTCTGTCTATGCCCTTACCCCCGCAGACAGACATGTTTCTGCCACATTTAAGATGGAGCTGACAGCCAGTGAATATTGCTTTGGTGGGGTATAGAGTTATTAGCCTGCCTGGGGTGCCCGTAGGATAACCATGTTTCCGTGGGCCCTTTCTTGGTGTGTAGAGGGTACTCATCGCTGTTTAGTGGGCCTGTCTCACCAAGCCTTGGCCCTCCGCTCAGCTCTGCCCTCTCACGTTCTCTCCCCCTGTACTTTGTGCCCAGAGCATCACTTTACTCTGTAATCCCACCTTCCATCAAGGCCACCCACCCGTCCAGCCTTTCCGGAAGCCTCAAGACTGCTGGCAGGGGTTGGGATTCTCATCTCTCAGGAAATTAGATTGCTTGTACATATTAGCCTGTTTAAAACAACAGTGGGAGGCTGGAGAGATGGCTTAGTGGTTAAGGCGCATGCCTGCGAAGCCTAAGAACCCAGGTTCTATTCTCCAGGTCCCATGTAAGCCAGATGCACATGGTGGCGCATACGTCTGGAGTTCTGCAGTGGCTAG
This sequence comes from Orientallactaga sibirica, assembly GCA_036365145.1. Lineage (NCBI taxonomy): Eukaryota > Metazoa > Chordata > Mammalia > Rodentia > Dipodidae > Orientallactaga > Orientallactaga sibirica. Next base: position 1,055,817 of record JAEOAD010001893.1, on the reverse strand, counting down.
AGGCCCTGGGGCACCCATTCTTTTTTTGTCCCTCTCTCTGTCTCTAATAAATAAATAAAAATAAATCAGAAACAAAACAACAATAAAAAAAAAATACTGGGCTTGGTGTGGTGGCCCATGGCTGAAATCTCAGTACTTGAGAGAAGGAGGCAGGAGAACTGCTGGGAGTTTGAGGTCGGCTTGGGCTATTTTGTGAAACCCTGTCTCAAAACAAACAAAAGGACCGACAAGCAGCCATCATCATCTTGCCTCAGAAATTATCTCACGGTCTTTCTTTGAACGTCTACCATCAGGCTAGCTCACCTCTCTGGTGGGCTTTATTTCAGAACTCCTTCTGGGAAGAGGCTTACCATTCCAGACAAGAAGCTGATAGAATACCAGGGACTCCAGCTGGAGAGCTGGCTTAGCTATTAGGGTGCTTGTCTGCAAACCAAAGGACTCAGGTTTGATTCCCCAGGACCCACGTAGGCCAGATGCGCATGCTTCTGGAGTTCATTTGCAGTGGCTAGAGACCCTGGCACACTCATTCTCTCTCTCTCTCAAATAAGTAAAATATATTAAAAAAGAAAAGAAAATCAGGGACTCCGTGTAAGACTAGGGTTCTGTTTCCTAGGTTGGGCGTTGTGTTCGTTTCTTTTCCGTTGCTGTGGCCAAATACCTAATGAAAAGCAGCTTAACAGAGGAAGGGTTGATTTCAGCTTCCAGGGCAGGTTACAGTCCCCATCATGGTGGGGAAGGCAGCTGCTCACACTCAGTCCACAGCTAAGAAGCAGAGAGCAATGAAGGCTGGCGCTCAACCAACTCTCTTCTTTTTGTGCAGTGCAGGACCCTGGCCCATGAAATGTTGCTGCCCACAGGTAAAACAGGTCTTCTCACCTCAGGTAACCTAATCAAGCATGCGCAGAGGCTAATGTTCTAGGGGATTCTTAGCCCTGTCAAATGGACAGTCCATATAAACCATCTCAGGCCTTCAATGCTCATCTGATCCATTTGCACGCTGCGCTTTCTGAGACCTACAGGGGAAAAGAGAACACTACTGTGCTGAGACCAACAAATATAACTGGGAAAAAAATGATGAAATGCATCAAGAAAAGTTGATACCTGTTCTTGAAGTCTGTTTTCGAGGAAAGCAGACTTCTTCACAGGAGCATGGCATGATGGGTGGGACATTCGGAAGGAAACTTTGTCATGCTTTTCAACTCTGTCTAGAAGTTGAAGCCTTCACCCTTCATTATTCTAATTGCTTTTTTTAAAACTCTAACTCTTGAACTGTTTATTTATTTATTTTATTTTTATTTATTTTATTTATTTTTTGGAGAAGGACACAAAGAGAGATAGAGAGAGAGGGAGACAGAGAATGGGCGCCTCTCAGCCGCTGTGAATGAACTCCAGATGCGTGCGCCCCCTTGTGGTCAAGTGTGGCATTGCACCCTTGCATCACTTGGCATCTGGCTAAACGTGGGACCTGGAGATTGGAACCGCTGGAGATTGGAACCAGCGTTCTTAGGCTTAGCAGGCAGGCGCCTTAACTGCTAAGCCATCTCTCCAGCCCTTATTTTTATTTATTTTTGACACAGGGGCAGGCGTGCTGAGGTTGGTCAGGCAGACAACACATAATGTGGGCTTGGACCTCCCACGGTAACACGGGTAGAGTTAGAAGACTAGGAGAGAGAAGAAGGAGGTAAAAAGATTTGTAACTTGGCTTTCAAAGGTGGCCAGAGGAGGAAGGAGCTGAACTGAACTGGGTCATGGTTTAAAGCCAAAACAGAACCCAAAGAGAAGAAAAGATTACATTACATCTGTAACCCTGCCTCCCAGACGGTTTCAAGGCCGACCGCCAGGGGATTCCACAGGCCCAGAACTGCTTGGCTGCTGTCTGAGGCAAATGGAAGGGACTCAGGAGGCATCTGGAAAGAGGGGAGCCAGCCCTGTCAGCGGGTTCAGTGCTTCCTCCTGAGGGTTAATGGTGCTGTATAAGGTGAGGTGGGGACAGAATGGCATTCAGGGAGGGGAGAAGACAGCTCAAGAAAGCCTGGGACAGAACCTGATAGCAGAAGGGCCAGAAAACAATGTACCTCTGTTGAGAGTCCGCCTCCACTCACAGGCCCTGGCAAAGGGAGGCCCAGAGGCAAACCGAGCACTGCCCACACCCATGTGCTGCTACAGAGGCAGGTGATTCAGAGCCAGGCTTGACTGATAACAGCCCCCGTCCCAGAATAGGCTCTTTGTGAGGGTTGCCCCTTCTCGCCCTCACCCCCTCCTCACAGCTGGGCTGGCTGGAGCAAGCCCAAGGGTGCTGACTGGCAGGAATCGGGGCTGGCTGGGAAAATGCAAAGAAGCCCCGCCCTACAAGGTGCTGTATAGGAACGTTAAGATGCAGTGGGGGCCCAGGGAGCGAGAAGATTCAGTTAGCTGGAGCCCACATGCTTTTCCTCTATGTGTTCAGTCTTTTTTTTTTAAATTTATTTGCAAACAGAGAGAGAGAGAGAGAGAGAGAGAGAGAGAGAGGCAGACAGAGAGAGAATGGGCATGCCAGGACCTCTAGCCACTGCAAACGAACTCCAGATGCATGTGCCCCTTGTGCATCTGGTTACGTGGGTCCTGGAGAATCGAACCGGGATCCTTTGGCTTCGCAGGCAAACACCTTAACTGCTAAGCCATCTCTCCAGCCCAGTGTGTTCAGTCTTAGCCTATCTCCACCCCTATCCCAACCCACTCAGATCTTCAATGAGAAAAAAATTCCACTTCCAGTATGAAGGATTACTCTGGGTCACAAATGGCCCAAAGTGACATTGAACCAGCTTGGCATGAAGGGGACTAACTGCTCAGTTGAGGTTAGAATGAAGCAGGCCTGAAGCAGGCCTCTGAACACACTGACGTCCTGGCCAGGTTACAGTCTTATGCATCTCTTCCCTGTATCTCTCAGGGTCTGGCTTCACCTTTTCTTCTATAGATGGGTTATGTACTCCCCACCCCACTTTTTGCAGGGTCATGTCCTCATAGCCTCCTGACCAGAAATGAAACAGCCTCATGGGCCACCAGGTTAGGTTAGAAAGTTGGTTGAGGACTTCTGATTGGATCCACTCAAATCACATGACCAGTTCTGGACCATTTGGCTGCAGTCAGAGCGACGGATGCCTCACTATGCTCTTTCTTCCTAGATTGTGTCCTTTGCTTCACCCATGGGTGGGGGCAGGGCTACAAGGAGGACATATATAAGAACATCCTTGCTGGACATTTAGGATCTCCTGAGACAGAGCAGCTTGTTGGCCCCTTTAACAAATGTATTGTTTCTTTCATAGATCAAAAGGTATTTTCTGGATATAGGACTTCCTGGGAAAAAAAAATCTCCCCCTCACCTCACATGCACAATGTCGAGCCTCCCTTGCAGCTAGATAGCCATGCAAGTAAAAGTTCTGGGCTGGAGAGATGGCATAGCAGTTAAGGCGCTTGCCTGCCAAGCCTAAGGAGCCAGGTTTGAGTTCCCAGAACCCATCTAAGCCAGATGCACAAGATGGCACATGTGTCTGGAGTTTGCAGAGGCTGGAGGTCCTGACGTGCCCATTCTCTCTCTCTCTCTCTCTACTTTATCTGCCTCTTTTTCTCTCTCAAATAAAAAAATAAATTTAAGAAAAAATGTTCTGGCCAGCTGGGGAGCTAGCTTAGTGGATAAAGCACTTGTCACTCAACTCACTGAAGCGCCTGAGTTTGATGCCCAGGCTCCATGTAAAAAGCTAGAATCACGCTGGAGAGATGGCTCAGCAGTTAAGGCACTTGCCTGCAAAGCCTAACGACCCAGGCTTGACTCTCCAGAACACACATAAGCCAGATGCACAAAGCAGTACATGCACACAAGTTGCAGAGGAGCACAAGGTGGTACAAGCATCTGCAGTTCACTTGCAGTGGCTAAGGCCCTGGTACACCAATTCTTTCTCTCTTGCTTGCTTGCTCTCTTAAATTAAAAAAAAAAAGAAAGAAAAGAAAAAGAAAAAGGTGTGGGTGTGAAATCTGGCATCTGTGGTGTGTTTCTATAATCCCAGCACTCTGGCGCTGAGATGGGAGGCAGTGAGAGGAGGATTTTTCAGAATCTTACAGTAAGTGCATCAAAGAACAGCAGCAGGGTGCAGATGCAGAGGAAGCAGCCCTGTCAACCGGACAGGCGAGGATGGATCGGGAAGTTGCCCTCTGACTTCCACATATGCACGGGCAGATGGGCCCAGGCCTCTCTTAGGGCCTTCCTTTTCCTGTCTTTACTTTCCTCCAAATCTTTGTTCTTGGATGGAGCCTGGCCTGGTGGCGCACACCTTTAATTCCAGCACTCAAGAGGCAGAGGTAGGAGGATTGCCATGAGTTGGAGGCCATCCTGAGGAGACTACATAGTGAATTCCAGGTCAGCAGGGACCAGAGTGAAACCCTACCTCGAAAAAACAAAACAAAACAAAAAAAACCCCCAAAAAACAAAAAACAAACCACCAAGATGGCACCTCTCTCCTCGGACTGGAGTCAGAAGGTTGTTCAGAAGGCAAGTTATGCCAGAGAATGAAAGACAATAGAACAGAAGGGCTGGAGAGACAGCTTAGTGGTTAAGGCGCTTGCCTGCAAAGCTAGGCAAGTTGAACCCAGGTTCAACTCCCCAGGTCCCACATAAGCCAGACGCACAAGGTCACACATGCGCACAAGGAGGCTGGAGGCCCTGGCATATCAATACTCTCTCTCTCTCTTTCTTTCTATCTCACATTAAAAAAAAAAAAAAAAAAAAAAAGCCAGTCAGTTGGGCTTGCCTCAAAAACAAAACAAAACAAAACAAGCAAAAGACAATGTTTGAGGTGTTCCCACTTCTAAGTAAAAAAATCCCCCATACTGATTTCCCCTGAAACCAGCAGACTCGAGGAGCCAAGACTTTCTGGTTTCCCTTCCCATGAGGTTATACCATCCACTGCAGGGGGGGAGGCATGGTGAAAGGAGCTTGAGGTTATACCATCCACTGTAGGGGGGGAGGCATGGTGGCAGGAGCTTGAGGTTATACCATCCACTGCAGGGGGGGAGGCATGGTGGCAGGAGCATGGTGGCAGGAGCTTGAGGTTATACCATCCACTGTAGGGGAGGCATGGTGGCAGGAGCTTGAGGTTATACCATTCCACTGTAGGGGGCAGGCAGGAGCTTGAGGTTATACCATCCACTGGGGGCAGGGCAGCTTGAGGTTATACCATTCACTGTAGGGGGCGAGGCACGGTGGCAGGAGCTTGAGGTTATACCATACACTGTGGGGAGGGGTGGCAGGAGCTTGAGGTTATACCATCCACTGTGCATGGGGCAGGAGCTTGGCAGGTTGAGGTTACCATTCACTGTAGGGGAGGCACGGTGGTTATACCATCAGCTTGAGGTTAGGAGCTACCATCCACTGTAGGGGAAGCAGGGGAGGCATGGTGGCAGGAGCTTGAGGTTATACCATCCACTGTAGGGGGGGAGGCATGGTGGCAGGAGCTTGAGGTTATACCATCCACTGCAGGGGGGGAGGCATGGTGGCAGGAGCTTGAGGTTATACCATCCACTGCAGGGGGGGAGGCATGGTGGCAGGAGCTTGAGGTTATACCATCCACTGTGGGGGGGAGGCATGGTGGCAGGAGCTTGAGGTTATACCATCCACTGTAGGGGGGAGGCATGGTGGCAGGAGCTTGAGGTTATACCATCCACTGTAGGGGGGAGGCATGGTGGCAGAAGCTTGAGGTTATACCATTCACTGTAGGGGGGGAAGGCATGGTGGCAGGAGCTTGAGGTTATACCATCCACTGTGGGGGGAGGCATGGTGGCAGGAGCTTGAGGCAGCTGGTCACATTCAGGCCACAGTGCGGGCGCAGGAAGCGGTGAATGTGGGTTTCCAACCAGCTCTCCCCTTTGTATACAGTCAAGGAACCCCAGCCACACTTAAGGTGGGCATCTTCCCACCTCAATTAACCTAATTAAGATAATTCCTCAAAGGCACTCCTAGAATCTAGCCTAACCTAGTAGGATGATTTTCATAAGTTTGAGGCCAGCCTGAGACTACAGAGTGTGTTCCAGGTCAGCCTGGGCTAGAGTGAGACCCTATCTTAAAAAAACAAAAAACAAAAAAAACACTGGAGAAATGGCTTAGCAGTTAAAATACTTGCCTGGAAGCTGGGCGTGGTGGCGCACGCCTTTAATCTCAGCACTCAGGAGGCAGAGGTAGGAGGATTGTCGTGAGTTCGAGGCCACCCTGAGCTACATAATGAATGCCAAGTAAGCCTGGCCTAGAGTGAAACCCTACCTCGGAAAACCAAAAAATAAAGATACTTGCCTGTGAATCCTAAAGACCCAGGTTCCATCCCCAGGACCCACATAAGCCAGATGCACAGGTAGCACGTGCGTCTAGAGTTCGTTTGCAGTGGCTGGAGGCCCTGGTGTATCCATCCATCCTCTCTGTCTGTCTGTCTGTCTGTCTGTCTGTCCATCTGTGTCTCTCTCAAAATAAGTCAGTAAGTAAAATATTTTATAAAAAAGGAAGTATTTATTCCCACGTGATCTGTACCTCCCGGCTGAAGGTGGGGTTTTGTCTTTGTTATGTCCCCTTGTGCTTCCAACCTCCTCCATCCTTACCCTGCCCCACTCCAGCTTCCAGCCTCGCCCCTTCCCTCCTTGTGCTTGTCGTCCACCAGCCTCGCTGCCTCATTCATGGAACACCACCTCTGGCCACACCATCAGAGTATCCTCGACCTGTAGAATGGCCTGCATCCGGACTCTTGACCCATCCACGCTGCATGGATACCTGAAGACTTGATGGTCACTCGCAGCCTTGTCACTTCTGAAACTAGGAATTCTCACCTTGCTCAAGCTTTCCTGCTCCTTGGTGCTGGGTATCAGGTGTGTGTGCGTGTGTGTGCGTGTGTGTGTGTGTGTGTGTGTGTAGGCCAGAGGTCACAATGCTGGTGTCTTCCATTATTATTCTCCACCTCATTTTTTTTTTTTTTTCCCTTTTTTTCTTTTTTTGAGGCAGGGTCCCGCTCTAGCTCAGGCTGACCTGGAATTCACTCTGTATTCTCAGGGTGGCCTCAAACTCTTGGCATCCTCCTACCTCTGCCTCCCGAGTGCTGGCATTAAAGACGTGCACCACCATTCCCAGCTTTTCACCTCATTTTTTTTTTTTAAGGCAGAGTCTCGGTGTAGCCCAGGTTGACCTAGAATTCACCCTGTACTCCCGTGCTGTCCTCAAACTCACAGCAATCCTCCTACCTCTGCCTCCCCAGTGCTGGCATTAAAGACGTGCACCACCATTCCCGGCTTTCCACCTCATTTTTTTTTTTTTTGTTTTTTGGTTTTTCGAGGTAGGGTCTCACTCTGGCCCAGGCTGACCTGGAATTAACTATGTAGTCTCAGGGTGGCCTTGAACTCACGGCGATCCTCCTACCTCTGCCTCCCAAGTGCTGGGATTAAAGGCATGCGCCACCATGCCCTGCTCCACCTCACTTTCTTGAGACAGGGTTTCTAACTGAACCTGGAATTGGCTCATTTGGTTAGACCAGCTGCCCAGCAAGCCTCAGAATCCTGTATCCACCTCCTTACTGCTGGAATTATATGTGCTACCACCATGCCCAGCTTTTATGTGGGTGCTGGGGATCCAAACTCAAGACCTAGTGCTTGGGCAGTTTATTAGCCAGCCTCACTTTGCTGGGATGAACCTCCAGACCAGACACAGTTTATGGGAGGAAGAAGGGACTTATTTGAAGCTTACAGATCCAGAGAAAGTTCCATAATGGCAGAACAAGCTGGCCCACTTTCCTAGGCCCAAGCAGAGAGAAGAACAGAAGCAAACAAGCACACTTCAGGAACTCCAGACAAAGCTCAAGTACTTTGTGCATCTCTAGACTGGAATTCCAAATCCACCTCAGGGCTGGGCCCTAGAGTCTGCCCCCAGTGACACCTCCTCCAGCCAGGCAGCTGGAGATCTAAGAAGCTTTAATGAAAGTCCTGAATCTTATGGGGGGGGCATTTATTCAGACTGCCCCAGGCAGCAAGCACCTTGCCAACTGAGTTGTCTCCTCAGCTCAAGAATGAGGCCCTTTTGATGAAGTTAAACAGAGTTAACATAAAATACATGGATGCTGGGGTTGAAGAGATGGCTCAGCAGTTAAGGCACTTGCCTGCAAAGCCTGATGACCTGGGTTCAGATCCCTAGTACCCACATAAAGTCAGATGCACACAGTGGTGCATGCATCTAGAGTTTATTTTCAGAAGCTGGAGAACCTGGCATGCCCATGCTCTCTGTCTGTCTATCTCTCTCTGCTTGCAATAAATTTAAAAAAATACATGGATGCATTTTTAGAAAATAGTAAAACTACATGAAAGAAAGCAGGGTTATGTTATGCACAGGGTTCAGAATGTTGGCCACCTCAAGTGGGAGGCAGGGGGAGCTCCATGGTGAAATGTGGGTCATTGCTGGGGCTTCTGCTGGGGTAGTGCTTCTGCAGGTGCATCTTACGTCATTAAAAACAACTAATTAGGGCTGGAGAGATGGCTTCGTGGTTAAGGCACATGCCTGTGAAGCCTGAGGACCCTGGTTCCATTCTCCAGGTCCCATGTAAGCCAGATGCACATGGTGGCGCATGCATCTGGAGTTTGTCTGCAGTGGCTGGAGGCCCTGGTGCACCCATTCTCACTCTCTCTCTCTCTCCTCCTCCTCGCTCTGTCTCTAATAAACAAATAAATAAAAATAAAATCTTTAAAAAATCCAGCTAATTAAATAAAGGTCAACCATGCATGGATCAGTGGTGAGTGCACCAGGAAACCAGTGCCATGTAGGGGCATCCATGAGCTGTCATTACATTGTTCTCTTTTTTAAAAAAAATTATTTATTTATTTGAGAGAGAGAAAGAGGGAGGGAAGGAGAGAGAGAGAGAATGGGCATGCCAGGGCCTCCAGCCATTATAAACGAACTCCAGATGCATGTGCCTCCTTGTGCATCTGGCTTACGTAGGTCCTGGAGAATTGAACCGGGATCCTTTGGCTTTGTAGGCAAATGCCTTAACTGCTAAGCCATCTCTCCAGCCCTCTTGTTTTTAATTTTCGAGAGAGCAAGAAAGAGAGACAGAAACAGAAAGAGAGTGTGTGTGGGAGAGAGAAAATTGGCACATCAGGTCCTCAGCCACTGTAGTCTAACTGCAAATGCTTGTGCCACCTAGTGGGCACGTCGACCTTGCACTTGCCTCACCTTTGTGGGTCTGGCTAACGTGGGATGTGGGGAGTCGAACCTGGGTCCTTAGGCTTTGCAGGCAAGCGCCTTAACTGCTGAGCCATCTCTCCAACCCTGCATTGTTCTTTTGCACATGTACCAAACACCCCTCACCATCCCACCCATCTGCCATCTGCACTGAGCTCTCTTATCCTTCCCATTCCAGTCTCTGCAAGCAACGAAAAATTCCATCACTTGTTCTCTTGGGTCCCATCCCTTCCCCATCCTCTCAAAGGATTCTTTTATTTCGTGATGCCTGTGGTCATTTCCATCAGCACACAAACATCTTAAAGGCAAACAGACAGCTACGAGGGAAGAGCAAAGTGAGTTAAATTTAACAAATCGACCCCACAAGTCAGTGTCGTAAACAAGAAGGTTGGCTCTGCACAGGCCAAGCCTGGGCAGGCGGTGCAAAGGATAGGGTGAGTCCTTCTATCATTTGCTCTGCCGTCTTTAACTCCCAATTTCCTCCAAGTGGGGGGGGGGTCTTCCAGCACTTCAATCATCATCAAGTCAGAAGCAAAGGGAGACAGAGGAAGATGTGCCTGTAGCCTCCGAAGGATCACTGGAAGGTGCGTGCTCACCATGTCACTTAGACTTGTGAAGCGAGTTAGGAAATGGCGTCTGAGTAGCAATGTGTCCCGTCCAATATCCCACTGCTAATAAGGAAGAGAAGACTGGAAAATATATATATATATATGGAGAGAGAGAGAGAGAGAGAGAGATCTAGCGATCTCTGCTCAAATGAATGCACTCTCTTCCCTCCCGTGAAGCAAAGCCACGAGGTCTTATCTTGGAAAATCTGCCACCAGGGCAAAGCCTCTCCGGATGACTTTGTATGAGCTTCAGATATTGATTGGTACAGTGGCATGGCACAAAAAAATGCAAGTGGTCTATTTGCCCACCCCCTCCAGCCAACCACCCCCATGAAACCCACAAAGGGGGAAGGAACAAGAGACCACAATTCAAAGTTCCACTTGGACACGTAGAATGGGAAATGTTTAGCAATTAGCAGATCCCACTGGGCAAGAACTGCAAAGATTCCCTACCTCCCAGGGGACGAAATTCCTTGGTCCTGACTACTGGGAAACATCTCCTTTACCCATTCTTCTCTATGGCCCTTGGATCTGCCTTCTGGGAGGTCCTTTCTTGTCTATTGTCCATTAGGGCCGCATGTGATGAGGCCATTGGAGAACGCGCCTTCTGGGAGAGTTCGGTGTTCACAGCTTCCTCCCCTCCGGTGTGGGTTTGGAAGCTCCGAGCTTGCCTCAGGAGTTGAGCAATCCCAGAGTTCCTCAGACCAGGCTTGCAGACTTTTTTTGTCAATTAATTTCCCTCAAAAAACTTAGCATAACAATACAAAAAATTGAATTAAAAACCAAATTCCACTTATGATTGTATTGAAAAACAACAAAATTAGAATACGTTTAACAAAAAAGCTAAAGACTTGGACATTGAAAATCATGAAACATTATTAGAAGGAATTAAGGAGATCTTAGTAAATGGATGGCCTGAGTTCATGGATGAGAAGATGCTATTGTTAAAATGGAAATCCCATAAGGATGCTGTGCAGATTCAGTGACGTCCCTTTTAAAACCTACCCCGGCAAACACAATCTTGACAGAGAAAGACACAATAGGAAGACTCACGTTTCCCTGTTTCAGAATTCATTACAAAGCTACAGTAATGTCAATGTGGTATTGACATCCACATGTACATACAGATCAATGGAAGACGGCCGAGAGTCTAGACCAAACCTTCACACATATAGCTTACTGATTTTTAAACAAAGGTGCTGATTAAATTCAAGGATGAAAGAATAGTATTTTCAATATTTAGTGCTGGGACAACTGGGTATTCATACTCAAAGGAATTTAACAGGATTCCTGCTTCACACAATATACAAAAAACACTCGAAATGGAATATAACTCTAAATAGCAGAGCTCTAAGTACAAAACTTTAGCACTGATTCGACAATGCTTTCTTAGATTTGACACCAAAAGCATAAGCCAAAAAAAAAAAAAATAGAAAAATAGAAAAAGATAGCTAAAGTGGTTTCATCAAAATAACAAAACTTTGTGCTTCAAAAAACACTATCAGGACTGGAGAGATGGCTTAGTGGGTAAGGTGCTTGCCTGTGAAGCCTAAGAACTCACTAACACACATGTTGCACATGCACCACAAAGGGGCACACGCCTCTGGAGTTTGTTTGCAGTGACTGAAAGCCCTGGCTCTCCTCCCATTCTCTCTCTCTCTCTCAAAAAAAAAAAAAAAAAAAAAAAAAAAAAAAAAAACCATCAAGTGAAAAGATGACCCTCACGATGGAAGAACATATTTGCAAATCCTGTGCCCCGTTAAAGACTGTATCCAGAATATATAAAGAATTCATAGCTCAGGCTGGAGAAATGGTTTAGTGGTTAAGGCGCTTGCCTGCGAAGCCCAAGGACCCAGGTTCGATTCTCCAGGTCCCATGTAAGCCAGTGCACATGGTGGCACATGCATCTGGAGTTCGTTTGCAGTGGCTAGAGGCCCTGGTGCATCCATTCTTACTCTCTCTCTCTCCCTTCTCTGTGTCAAATAAATAAATAAATATCAGGAAAGTAATTTAAAAAAAGATTTTAAAAAAAGATTGTATCTGGACTATATAAAGAATTCATAGCTCAGGCTGGAGAGATGGCTTAGCAGTTAAGGCACTTGCCTGCAAAGCCTAAGGACCCTGGTTCAATTCCCCAGAATCCATGTAAGCCAGATGCACAAGGTGGCACATGCATCTGGAGTTCGTTTGCAATGGCTGGAGGCCCTGGCATGCCCATACTCTCCCCGCTCCCATCTCTGTCTTTCTCTCTCACATAAATAATAAAATATTTTTTTTAAAGAATCCATAGCTCAACAATATGACAATTGGGCAAGGTGGCATACACTTGTAATTCTGGCACGTTGGAGGCGGAAGTAGGATTGAATGATCAAGAACCTGGGCTGCAGAGGGACGTCAAGGCTAGCTTGGTGCAACTTAGTGGAGGCCTGTCTGAAAATAAAAAGTGCCAGAGCACTTGCTCAGCATGCACAAGTGCCTGGGTTTAATCTCTAATACCTTAACAAAAAGGAAGAAGAGGGGCTGGAGGCATGCCTTAGCGGTTAAGGAGTTTGCCTGCAAAGCCAAAGGACCCAGGTTCGATTCCCCAGTACCCACATAAGCCAGCGGCACAAGGGGGGCACATGCGTCTGGAGTTTGTTTGCAATGGCTGGAGGTCATGGCACGCCCATTCTCTGTCTCCTTCTCTCTCTCTCTGTCTCTCTCTCTGTGTCAAATAAAGAAAGAAAATTTAAATATTTTTTAAAAAAGGAAGAGGAAAGAAGAAGAAACCAATTGTTTAGATGTATAAATTAATTAAATATTATGACACATAACAAGTCTCCACATATTCAAATAAAATGACATAACTCCTTGTACTATACCTGACCACAATGCAGTCAAGCTAGAAGGCAACAACAAGGGGGTTAGAAGGGTCTGGGGGTGCAGGATCAAGGAGGCAGGGAGGAGAGAGGGAAGGCACACAGAACTAATAATGGCATGATTCAGTACGCTTGAAAGCTACCTCTTATTCAGCTAATTAAGAGATTTTACAGAGGGAGGGAGGGAGAAAGAGAAGAGGAAGAGGAGAAGGAGGAGGAAGAGGAGCAGCAGCACCTTGCAGGGGTGGAGAAAGCTTTACCTTAAAACCATAGGTTATTGCTGGTAAATCCCAGTGCCAGAATTCGGTTACCGCCCACTGTGAGCTATTGGTCAGGAAGGCCCCTGAGGGCCCCAAAACAACGTGGGCCATTGCCACCTTCTGGGCATGGTGGCACATGCCTTTAATCCCAGCACTCGGGAGGCAGAGGTAGGAGGATTGCTGTGAGTTCAAGGCCACCCTGAGACTACATAGTGACTTCCGGGTCAGCCTGAGCTAGAGCGAGACCCTATCTTGAAAAACCAAAATAGGGGCTGGAGAGATGGCTTAGAGGTTAAGGCATTTGCCTGCAAAGCCAAAGGATCCCGGTTCAATTCTCCAGGACCCATGTAAGCCAGATGCACAAGGGGGCGCATGCATCTGGAGTTCGTTTGCAGTGGCTAGAGGCCCTAGTGCACCCATTTTCTCTCTCTCTCTCTCTCTGCCTGTTTCTCTCTCTCAAATAGATAAATAAATAAAATATATTTTAAGAAACTAAAATAATCAAAATTTAAAAAGTTAAACAATGCCAAGGTACTTGGTTATCCACCAGAACGGAGTGGTAAGACCCTCTTATTGCTGAGGACATCACAGGCTGTAGCGGCTGTAGTCTCAGGACATTGAGAGATCACGCTGGAACTGAGATGGAAGCCATCTGCCTGCTGGCTGGCTCTCATAGTGCTGAACAGTGATATGAGAGCTCATGGGGTGGGGGGTAAAAAGTTACCAACAATGTGAACAAGCAGTGGATCCTGCAAGCTGCAAAATCAACCAGCTCGAGGCAAGATGTACCCACGGGAGCAATTGTGGCATATAAGGGTAAGGGGATTATCAACTGATCACCAGACAGGGGGCCCAATGGTCTCACAGACCAGGGGAGCTGAGTTTTGTGCGGAGTTCTTCTGAGTCAACTCAAACCCACAGAGAGGAGAGCAGTGAACACCCAACGAGAAACTCCAAGCAAGAGCACCTGCCGTCGGTCCTGACGGCCCCAGCTCCCAAATCAATGTTTAACCGTTTTAACCGAGCCCAGGAATGTTCTGTGTGGGACACGCAATTACAGGTTGTTGCGTTTCAGCCCCAGTACTGCCAATGGCTCGGTGGCAGGAGATAAGAAGGTGGCTCCAGGAAGGGTTGTGTGTGTGTTAAGTTGTGGGCTCCCAGCACACCCCTGGGGCAGGCTCACAAGGCCTCCATTGTTGGGCCTGGCTCCCAGCCCATCAGCAGTCAGATTAGGAGCTGCTGTTCCGACAAGGCAAGAAACGCACACCCCAAGTTCAGGCAGATGCTGTTACCCCAGCCTTATCAGGTGCAAGGAGGGGAGTTAGCAAAGCTAATGTTGACTCAGAGGAAAGAAAGAAAAAGAAGATATTACCAATCATGGCAAAAGGTGGTTTCAGCAACGGCCTGGGGCGAGGGCACTCATCTGGCCCAAGTGGGGTTTTTACAGGGAACAGCGGGAGGCAGGGGTAGGACAGTCAAGAGTGCCCCACGACATTTGGGGAGGAGGTGGAAAAGGAGAGAGCCGGACATGGACATTCTGTTTTCTATTTATTAAAATATTTTATTTATTTGTTTATTTATTTATTTATTAGAGAGAGAGAGGCAGATAGAAAGAATGGGCACACCAGGGCCTCTAGGCATTGCAAGCTTACTCCAGATGTATGCACCCCCTTGTGCATCTGGCTTATGTGGGTCCTGGGAAATGGACCCCAAGGTCCTTAAGCTTCGCAGGCAAATGCCTTAACCGCTAACCATTTCCCCAGCCCGACATTGTATTTTCTATTTTGGGTGGGGGCGGGGGTGGAAAGAGATTCATTTCTTCACCTAGTTATAACCACGTCCACACACCTTCAGACGACTAGGGGTGGGGTAGGGATTCAGCGGCTGGTCTTTTGGTGGGATGCACTTGAACCTCTGTACCCTGCAGTCCATAGGATGGATAGAACAGAGGAAGGGGGGTGGGGATGGGATAACTCAGGGGTGAACAATCAAGTAAGGCCCCCAGGGCTAGGCTACGGCTGGGGGCTGAAGGGGAGATGTTATTACCAGGGCTCCTTCTTCAACCTGTGGATTCTACGTAAGAGGGTTGAGCTCCATGAACCACAGTCTGCAGAACGGAGAAGTAAGAGGAACTGCCCGTGGAGGTGAATGGTGATGACCGGAAGGAAAAGGCTGTGCTGAGCCCCCAGCCTGCTCTGACCCAGAGACAGTTGACAATCTAGGGCAGGTGACCCTGAGAGGTAGAAGTATTGGGCTGGCCCCAAACTGGGTGGAGGGCTAGGGCCGGTTAGTGGGCAAGGAAAGCAAGAAGGCGGCTTTGGAGAAGAGTATGGATGAGGCGATCCAGTCCAGAGCAAGCCAGTCTGTCGTGGCTTCATGTGGGGTCATGTTCAAATCCGTGCGCGCCAGCCGTCCAGGCCATGTGATGGTTAATCCTGACTTACAACTTGATTGGATCTGGCGTCCACCGACAGCCATGCCTCTGGACGAGTCTGTGAAGGGCCTTTCCAGAAAGGATTCAGCGAGGGGGAAAGACCCTCCCCAGAGTGGACAGCGCCTTCCAACCACAGCCCCGATCTGAAGAGGTCTGAAGACAAAGCTGCGTTGCTTGTCTGCCTCCCTCTCCACCTCTGGTCAATGAGGGTGTCTGCCCTGTTGATGTCACTGTCGCTTTTGCCGCCATCCTTCACTGACATGGGAACACAGATTTAGCTTTCCAGCTGGGACCAGACTGGAACTTCGGAGGCCTCCAGCCTTGTGGACTTTCCAGCATGCTGACAGCCATTGTTAGATTCCTGAACCCGTGTTGTGAAAGCCGGTCTAATAAATCCTCTTTGGATACGTAATCGTTCCTCTACAGAACCCTGACTAACACTGGCGGTAACAAATGCGTACCCAAGCACCCAGCCCGTACATGCATGCATTCCCTTACATGGATGGCTCACACGCCTTCTACACAGGCCCGTGCTTGTCTTCTTGCAATCTCGATCTTACATGGGGAGGGAAGGGCTAGTAGGTACTTTACTTCTTGTTTTTTTTAAGGTAGACAGTTCCCGTAGAAAGGAGTTGCATGTGTGTGTTTTGTTTTTCTTCTTAAAGATTTATTTTTATTAATTAGTTAATTTATTTATTAGACAAAGAGAGAGGGGGAAAGAGAGAGAGAGAGAATGGGCATGTCAGGGCCCCCAGCCACTGTAGCCGAACTCCAGGAGCATGTGCCACCACGTGCATCTGGTTAACGTGGGACCTGGAGAATCGGACCTGGATTCTTAGACTTCACAGGCAAGTGCCCTAATCTCTCAGCCATCTCTCCAGCCCTTCTTCCTCTTCTTTTTAATCTTTATTTGAGATAGAGGGAGGGAAAGAGGTAGGTAGAGAGAGAGAGAGAGAGAGAGAGAGAATGGGCTCGCCAGGGCCTCCAGCCACTGCAAACAAACTCCAGACGCATGCGCCCCCTTGTGCATCTGGCTTACGTGGGTCCTGGGGAATCAAACATGAATCCTTGGGCTTTGCAGGCAAACGCCTTAACCGCTAAGCTATCTCTCCAGCTCGTACTTGACTTCTTGTGTTCAAATACCTGACAAGAGGCAGCTTAAGAAAGGAAGTTCCAGGGGACACATTACATCGTGACAGGAAAGGTGTGACGGCAGGAACACGAGACCAGCTGACCACATTGCAATCCCGGGCGGGAAGCAGAGAGTGGGCAGAAAATCGGGCGGGACTAGAAAACCTTAAGGCCTGCCCCAGTCCCCCACTTCTTCCATCACGGCCCTCCCTCCTAAAAGCTCCCCAAGCTTTCCAAACTGTACCACCAGCTGAGAGCCAAGTGTTCAAACACACGAGCCTATAGAGGCTATTTTATATTCAAACCGCAACAGCAGGGAAGTTGCAAGGGGGCCACAGCAGAGCCAAGGGGATGTGCCCCATCTGAGAATGTGCTGATTCATTCTATTGTCGCATGTCCTTCACTACCTCAGCCTTGCATGGAGAGGCTTTGAGACGCTCTCACTCATTTGCCGTCTTCCTCCATTATGGCATCTCTAAGCACCTGAAGTGCTGTGTCATGGACCCCACCCAGCCGACCGCTCCCCACCATAGTGCTCAGTGGGACTATCTCTGCAACAATTTTTAAAAATATTTTATTTTTATTTACTGATTTGTTAGAGAGAGAGAGAGAGAATGGGCACACCAGGGCCTCCAGGCACTGCAAACGAACTCCAGATGTGTGTGCCCCCTTGTGCATCTGGCTTACATGGATCCTGGGGAATCGAACCTAGGTCCTTAGGCTTTGCAGGCAAGCCACTTAACGGCTAAGCCATCTCTCCAGTACTGTTTGAGACACAGTGTTCCTGTGTAGCCCAGCCTGGCTTGGAACACATGCTTCTGCTTCAGCCTCTTGAGTGCTGGGATCACAGGCATGTGCCACCAGGCTGGGTTCAAGGGAGCTACCTTCTTCCCCGAAAGCTTCCCTGGCTTCCTGAGGCCAGGCTGGTACCTATTCCCGAATGCCAGTGTACCAGAAACTCCCCTCTAAGAGCCCCACCCTTCCTTGGGGTGCAGCCAACTCCTCTGTTAGGATGACGCTATACCATTGGGCTGCTGGGAGCTCCGAGGGGCAGGTGCTGGGTCTGCCGTTCGGGTTTTTCCCAAGCACACAGCAAGCAGCTTTTCAAGTAAGTGAGCATTTCCCAAATTCAACAAACAAACATCCTTGCGCCCCAGTAACATTTGAATTTCAAATAAAGAATGAATAATAATAAGCAGTGGTGCCATAACGATGAACTTAAGTCTTGCATCTTTTCTGGCAACCTTATGCTCAATAAATACTTATGGCATTACTTAATATGTGAATAAAAAGCACAGAAAGGGGGCTGGAGAGACGGCTTAGCAGTTAAGGCGCCTGCCTCCTAAGCCTAAAATCGCTGGTTCCAATCTCCAGCAGTTCCAATCTCCAGGTCCCACGTTTAGCCAGATGCAAAGTGACTCAAAGGTGCAATGCCGCGCTTGACCACAAGGGGGCGCACGCATCTGGATTTCGTTCACAGCAGCTGAGAGCGCGCCCATCTCTGTCTTCCTCTCCCTCTCTCTCTGTGTCTCCCCCACCCCCCAAAAAAAAGCACAGAAAGGAAATGCAGTATATTTGGAAGAAAGCCAGCCAGAATCAGCTTGCCTGGGACATAAGACTTGTGCAAGGGTATTACAGGCCCAGAGCTGTGCCTGGTACCTAGAAAGGACTCCATCAGTGGTGACCAAGAGGCTGACTGAATGACCAGAATGTCATGGAAAGAGCAGTAACAATATCAAAACAGAAGTGGAGGGTGATGGGGATGGTGGCTCACGCCTTTAATCCCAGCACTCG